>PVIA01003649.1:0-96576 GCA_004024845.1 Tonatia bakeri | reverse complement strand
TCATTATCACCCATAGTTCATAGGGATTTACTCTTGGTGTTTTACATTCTGTGGAGTTTGACAAATGTATAGTGCCATGTATTTTATAATTGTAGTATCTTATAGAATAATTTCACTGCTCTAAAAATCCTCTTTGCTCCATGAACTTGTCCCTTCCTTTCCCCTAACCCCTGGCAACCACTGATCTTTTTAATGTCTCCATAGTTTTCCTGTTTCCAGAATATAATATAGCTGGTATCCTATAGTATGTATCCTTTTTAGACTAGCTTCTTTTACCTAGTGACATGCCTTTATGATTCCTCTGTATCTTTTCATGGCATGGTAGCTCATTTCTACTTAGGGTTGAATAATATTCCATTGTCAGAATGTATCAGTTTATTTATCCATTTATCTACTAAAGAACATCTTGGTCACTTCCAAATTTTGGCAGTTATGAATGAAGCTGCTAGAAACACCCGGGTGTAGGTTTTTGTGTGCATCTAAGTTATCAACCTATTTGGTTAAATGCCAGTGAAGGGGGATTGTGGATCCTCACCAGCATTTGTTGTCAGTGTTTGGGATTTGGTTCATTCTCATAGGTATGGAGTGGTATCTCATTGTTTTGATTTGCAGCTCCCTCATGAAATATGATATTGAACATCTTTTTATAAGCTTACTTGCTGTTCGTATATCCTCTGTGGCCCGTTTTTAATCTGGTTGTTTTATTATTGTTGAGTTTGAGTTCTTTTTATATTTTGGATAACAGTCCTTTATCAGGTCTGTCTTTTTTAAACATTTTCTTCCAGTCTATAGTTTTTCTTCTCAATCCCTTAACAGTATCTTTCACAGAATAGAAGATTTTAATTTTAATGAAGTCTAATTTACCAGTTATTTCTTTCATAGATCTTGCCTTTGTATTGTATCTAAAAAGCTGTCATCATAATGAAGTTTGTCTAGATTTTCTAATATTTATCTTCTAGGAGTTTGGTAGTTTTGCATTTTTCATGTACAATATCTTTTGTGAAGGGTATAAAGGTCTGTGCCTGTATATACTTTTTTTGCATGTGCATTATTTTTGCATATGCTCCTTTGTCATAGATCACTTGACTGCGTTTGTTGAAGTTTATTTCTGGACTCTCTTTTCTGTTCTGTTGAGCTATTTATCTGTTCTTTTGCTAATACCACATTGTCATGTTTCCCATGACCTCAGTGCCTCCTGAAGTCAGATACGGTCAGTCCGCTGACATTGGTCTTCAGTGTTGTGTTGGCTCTTCTGGGCCTTTTCCTCTACATATAAACTTTAGAATCAATTTGCCAATATTCACAAAACAACTTGTTGAGATTGCATTGAATTTATAGACCACATTGGAAAGAACTGACATCTTGGCAATCTTGAGTCTTCCTATCCGTGAACGTAGACTATTCCCATTTATTTAGTCTCTATTTGAATTTTTAATCCAAGTTTTATAATTTTCCTCATATAAATTGTATACATATTTTGTTAGATTTATACCTATTTCATTTTGGGGGCAGTGCTAGTGTAAGTGGTTGGTATTGGGTGTTACATTTCAAGTTCCATTTGTTCACTGCTGATATATAGCACAGTGATTTTTTTGTACATTAACTTTGTATCCTGCAATCTTGTTATAATTATACATTAGTTTCAGGAGCTTTTATTATTATTATTCTTTTGGGTCTTCTACATAGACAACCATGTCATCTGCGAACAATGACAGTTTTATTTTTTCCTTCCCTATATGTATGCCTTTTATTGTCTTACTGCATTAATTAAGTCTTCCATCCAGTATGATGTTAAAAAGGAGTGGTGGGAAGGAACATCCTTGCTTATTCTTGATCTTAGTGGGAAAGTTTTTATCTTCTCACTATTAAGTATGATGTTAACTGTAGATTTTTTATAGATCTTCTTTATCAAATTGAGGAAGGTTCCCCTCTCTACCTAATTAGCTGAGAGTTTTTATCATGAATGGGTATTGGATTTTATCAAATGCTTTTTCTATGTCTACTAATATGATTCATGCAATTTTTCTGCTTTAGCCTGTTGTAATGGATTACATTGATTTTTTTTTATGGTTTCTAATTTTCTCAGAAATTCTCAACCTTGTTTTCTATTGCCTTGTACACAAAAATAACAAATTTCTTTCAAAATCATTGTCTGATAACTTTAATACTGAGATCATTTGTGTCTATTATCTGTTGTTCTTTTTTTTAAATACTTTTTTAAAAAAGATTTTATTTATTTTTAGAGGGAGGGCAAGGAGAGAGAAGTAAGGGAGAGAAACATCAATGTATGGTTGCCTCTCACGTGTCCCCCACTGGGGACCTGGCCTGCAACCCAGGCATGTGCCCTGACTGGGAATCGAACTGGTAGCAAACATGCCTTTGGTTTGCAGGCCAACACTCAATCCACTGAGCTACACCAGCCAGGGCTATTATTATCTGTTGTTTCTTGTGGCTTTAATTCATATTACTTTATCTTCCTTTGGACTTTTCATTATTATATCATTTTTTTATTTGTAAAACAGTTTTCTAGAGCAATTTGAGGCCTAGTCTATTATCTTTTTCCTGAATTACTCGTAGTCTAAATACAGCTTATAATGTATCTTGCTTTTTTTTTTTCTTTAGGAGGCTCTATCCAAATTCCCTCGTCCTCTGTCAGCTGAAATAGAAGACTACCTTCAGACTTTTTTTCATGTAAGAGATAGATGTATAAATCCATTTTTAAGCTATAATTGAGTTGGGGTTTTCTCTTATTAGCTAAAGCCTCCTTGATAATTGGTATAAAAAATAGAAGTTCTTTCTTTTGTAAGCTTGAATATAGAATCATGGAACCACTGTTGAAGGTCATAGAGAGAATTGTGTTTTATGAAGCCTTTCTAAGTATGACACTAGATACCTATTTGGAGGACTAGAATAACTGGATTTTCCAAGATTATTATTAAGTTGATTACTACTAAACTGGAGAACTGAATGCGTTATATGTGCAAAACAGACACATTCATTTTTAAAACTTTAAAAACAAATAAAATTATTCTGACCTTGATAAGACTCGTACAAATAGGCAAATAGAGTTCTGTAATTCTTAAATATTTCTAGGGTAGAAAATTCTGGAATAATCTATTGGCAATGCAACCCAGCAGCTCATAATTTTAAGTCTGAGGCAAGAAGTTCTTTTCAATATCTAATCTAACCGTTGTGTTTAATCCTGTTCATACCCAGTAATCACAGAAATCAAGTTCATGATTATAGCCCATACTGTAGTCTGTTTTCATTAGGGTAGGATTCACAAACTGAGACAAAAGCTGCATGAACAAAGGCATGATGTGCATAATTGTTCAGGTGATAGCTGGAATAGGGAATTTTTGGCAGATGTTAGGAAATTAGACTAATCAAGGTAGATTGGAGCTGATTGTGTAGGGCCTTGAAATTCTGGAGTGTTTTGACTTTGTCTCACATATAGGAACTTTTGAGTGAGAGCGAGAAGCCCAATCAAAGTTTTAAATATTAAGTCTGGCAGTGCTTTGTGGGGTGGATGACAGGAAATATTGGGAGCAGAGATAACATAACGCTCTAATAATGGCCTAGTTATGGGATGATAAGAGCCTGACTTTTTGTGGTTAAGTAGGAATGGAGAGAATGGAATGCATTTTAATGAAGAGAGTATTTGGTGTTTACACATAGGCTGTTGAGAGAGAAAGCAGAGAAGGCTTTGGGATGTTAAGTGTGGGTAAATGAGAACATTAAACTAGTATCAATATTGGGAGCTGGAAAGTCAGGTTAAAGGAAAACTGAAAGCAAGGATGATGAATTTGGTTTAAGATAATTTGAATATAGGTGGGAGTAGAATTGTTCATTATAGGAATAATTATTTTAAAAAATTAACAATAAAATGATGAAAGTACAAAGAGCAAGTTGTGCTATTGGGGGAGTCCCACTATTATTATTTCTCCAGAAGTGACTGCTGTTGTCAACTTGGTGTAAGTTATTTGACTATATATGGGTCTCTAAGTATGTTTATCTGTCATTCTTTATCTTGCTGTGGGGACAGTGGGGACCAATGTAACGTAGTTTTTAATGCACAGTATACATGTACCTTTGTTTATGGAAGTTTAGTTTATTTCTGATTTTTCTTTTTTTAATGCATTAATTTTATTTTCTTTTTTAAAACTTATTATTTTATTTTTATTGTTTATTCTATTACAGTTATCCCAATTTCTTTTTTCCCTTTTGTCCCCATCACCCAGCCCACCCCTCTCGCCCACAGTCAGTCCCCTCTCTGTTGTCCATGTCCATGCCTCATGCATACATGTTCTTTGACTAGTCTCTTCCCTTTCCACCATTCCCCCCTCCCGCCTCCCCTCCTATAGCTATCAGTCTGTTCCATGTTTCCATGTCTCTGGTTCTAGGTTTTTTCCATTAGTTTATTCTGTTCATTAGATTCCAGTTATGAGTGAGGTCATACTGTATTTGTCTTTCACCAAATGGCTTATTTCATTTAGCATAATACTCTCCAGTTCTGTCCATGCTTTCACAAAAGGTAGGACTTTCTTCTTTCTTTCTGTTGCTTAGTATTCCCTTTTTTAATTAAACACAATATTGCAAAGAAAAATTTCTTTTCGGTTTGAGTTCCATTTTTTAAATTATATTTTATTGTTTATGCTATCACAGTTGTCCCCACTTCTTCCCCCTTTGCCCATTTCTGCCACCCCTCAGGCAATTCCCATACTGTGTCCATGTCCCTGGGTCATGCATATATTTTCTTTAGCTAATCTTTTTTACCTTCTTTCATCCAGTCCCCATCTCCTCTGGCAACTGTCAGTCTGTTGCATATATTTATGCTTCTGTTTCTATTTTGTCTGTCAGTTTATTTTGTTCATTAGATTTCACATATAAGTGAGATCATATGGTATTTGTCGTTCATTGGCTGACATTTCACTTAGCATAATAATCTCCATGTCCATCCATGCTCTTGCGGAAGGTAGGAGTTCCTTTTCACTGCTGTATAGTATTCCATCACATGAACATACCACACCTTTCTTATCCATTTATTTCCAGAGGGGCACTTAGGATATTTTCATATGTTGACTATTGTAAACAGTGTTGCTATGAACATAGAAGTGCATATACTAGTATTCTTTTTAATTGGTGTTTTGGGATTCTTAAGATATATTCATAGAAGTGGAATCGCTGGTTCAAAAAGAAGTTCCTTTTTTTTTTTTATCCTCACCTGAGGACATTTTTTTATTGCTTTTTAGAGAAGAAGGGAGGGAGAGAGACAGACAGACACACAGACACAGATACACATCTATGTGAAATAGAAACATCAATCAGTTGCCTTCTCTTAAGCATCCAGACTAGGGATCAAACCCACAACCTGGGTATTTGCCCTTACTGGGAATCAAATCCAAGCCTTTTGGTCCATGGGACAATGCTCCAACGCAGCTGAGTTACATTGTCCCTGGGAGCAGTTCCATTTGTTATTTTTTTGAGGAAACTCCATACTGGTTTCTACAATGGCTACACCAGTCTGCATTCCCCCCAACAGTGTGCTGGGGTTCCCTTTTCTCCACCTCCTCATCAACACTTGTTGTTTGTTGATTTATTGATGGTAGCCATTTTGATAGGTGTGAGGTGATACCTTGTTGTGGTTTTAATTTGCATGTGTCATAATTAGTGATGTTGGATATTTTTTCATATGTCTATGGGCCATCTATATGTCCTCTTTGGAGAAGTGTCTGTTTAGATCCTTTCCCCATTTTTTAATTGGATTGTTCGTCTTTGTGGTGCTCAGATGTGTAAGTTCTGTATATATTTTGGAAATGAAACCATTACCAGGTATATTATTGGCAAATATGTTCTGTCATATAGTTGGTTCCCTTTCCATTTTGCTGATGATGTTTTTTAGCCCTTCAGAAGCTTTTTAATTTGATGTAGTCCCATTTCTTTATTTTTTCCTTATTTCCCTTGCCCTAGGAGACATACTGGCAAAAATATTGCTCATGAAATAGCTGAAATTTTACTGCCGATGTTTTCTTCTAGGATTTTTGTGGTTTTGTGACTTACATTTAAGTCTTTTATCTATTTTTGAGTTTGTTCTGGTGTATGTTGTAAGTTGGTGGTCTAGTTTTATTTTCGTGTATGTACCAGTCCAGCTTACCCAGTAGTTTTGATCAAAGGGACTGTCTTTTCTC
Organism: Tonatia bakeri; assembly: GCA_004024845.1. Classification (NCBI taxonomy): domain Eukaryota; kingdom Metazoa; phylum Chordata; class Mammalia; order Chiroptera; family Phyllostomidae; genus Tonatia; species Tonatia bakeri. Next base: position 90,388 of record PVIA01003649.1, on the reverse strand, counting down.
CATTGTAGGCTCTTGCCTCCTTTGTCAAATATTAATTGACCACAAAGGTGTGGTTTTATTTCTGGGCTCTCTGTTCTGTTCCATTGATCTATATGCCTATTGTTATGCCAGTACCAGGCTGTTTTGATTACAGTGACCTTAAAATGTAGTTTGATGTCAAGTATTGTCATCCCTCCAACTTTGTTCTTTTTTCCAAAGATTGCTGAAGCTATTTGGTGTATTTTTTTGGTTCCATATAAATTTTTTGGAATATTTGTTTTAGATCTGTGAAATATGTTGTTGGTATTTTAATAGGAATTGTATTGAATCTATAGATTGCTTTGGGTGGTACAGACATTTTAATGATGCTAATTCTTCCAATCCATGAAAACAGTATATGCTTCCACCTATTTGTAACTTCCTCAGTTTCTTTCTTTATTGTCCTATAATTTTCCAAGTATAGGTCTTTACCTCCTTGGTTAAATTTATTCCTGGGTACTGTATTAATTTTTGTTGCCATAGTAAATGGGATTGTTTTCTTAGTTTCCCTTTCTGATTGTTCCTTATTGGTTTATAAAAATGCCATCAATTTCTGAGTGTGGATTTTGTATCCTGCTACTTTGCTGAAATTGTTTATTTTGTCTAGTAGTTTTTTGGTGGAGTCTTTAGGGTTTTCTATGTACAATATCATGTTGTCTGCAAACAATGACAGTTTTACTTCCTCCATTCGAATTTGGATGCCTTTTATTTTTTTCTTTTTGTCTGATCTCTGTGGCTAGGACTTCTAGTACCATGTTAAATATGAATGTGAAAGCAGACATCCCTGTCTTATTCCTGGTCTTGAGGGAAATGTTTTTAGTTTTTGCCCATTGAGTATGATGTTGGTTGTATATTTTTCATATATATCCTGGAGGTCTGATACCTGTATTACCAGTTTACTGAGTGTTTTTTTTCATGAGTCCGAGTTGGATCTTATCAAATGCCTTTTCTGCATTTATTGATATGATCATGTAATTTTTATCTTTTGTTTATGTGATGTATCACATTTATTGATTTGTGAATATTATACCAACCTTGCATCTCCAGGATAAATCCCTCTTGATCATGGTGTATGATCATTTTAATGTATTGCTGGATTTGTTTTGCTAATCAATGTTCATCAAGGATATTGTCCTATAATTTTCTTTCTTTGTTGTGTCTTTATCTGGTTTTGGAATTAGGATAATACCGGCTTCATAAAAAGAACTTGGAATTGTTCCCTCCTGTTGAGTTTTTTTGAATAGTTTGGGAAGGATTGGTGTCATTTCTTCTTTGAATGATTGATAAAATTCTCCTGTGAAGCCATCTGGTCTAGAACTTTTGTTTGCAGGGAGCTTTTTGATTCCTGCTTCAATTTCATTAGTTGTTATCCGTCTATTCAGGTTTTCTGATTCTTCCTAATTTGGTTTTGGAAGATCGTATGTTTCTAAAATTTCATCCATTTCACCCAAGTTGTCCAATTTCTTGGCATATGGTTGTTCATACTATTTTCTTACAATCTTTTTTATTTTGATATCAGTTGTTACTTCTTTTTCCTTTCTGATTTTACTTATTTAGGTCCTCTCTCTGTGTTTTCTTGATAAATCTGGTTAAAGGCTAATTAATTTTATTTATCTTTTCAAAGAACCAGCTCATGGTTTCATTGATCTTTTAAATTGATTTTCAGTCTCTGTGTCATTTATTTTTGCTCTAATCTTGATTATTTCCTTTCTTCTACTTACTTTGGGTTTTGTTTTATTGTTTTTCTGGTTTTATTAGGTGTAGGATTAGATTGTTTATTTGAAGATTTTTTTGCTTCTTGAGGTGGACTTGTAATGCTATCAACTTCCCTGTCGGGACTGCTTTAACTGTATCCCATAGAATTTAGGTTGTTGTTTGTTCATTTTTATTTGTTGGCAGGTAATTTTTCATTTCTTCTTTTATCTCATTAATAACCCATTTATTATTTAATAATATGCTATTTAGCCTCTGTGTATTTGAATGTTTTTGATATATTTTTTAAGATTTCAAATTTTATGCCATTGTGATCCTAGAAAATGCTTGATGTGATTTCAGTCATCTTGAATCTGATAAGACTTATTTTGTGTCTTGACGTGTGATCTATCTTTGAGAATATTCCATATGCATTTGAGGAGAATGTATGTATGTTCTGTGCTTTGGGATGAAATGTTCTGTAAATACCAATTAAATCCATTTGATCTAGCATGTTGTTTAAGGTCACTGTTTCCTTGTTGATTTTTTTGTCTGGAAAATCATACATTGATGACTGTGGGGTGTTAAAATCTAATATGACTATATTGCTGTCGATCTCTTCCTTAAAGACCACCAGGATTTTATATATTTAGGTGCTCTTTTGTTGGGTGCATGTACTGAGGTCTGTCCAGAAAAAGTTTAGCAATTGTTAATAAAAGAATGGTTTCTGTGACATTGATATATCCTGGAGGCCAAGGAGAGTGCACTGGAATACAGAGGCATGAAAATGACAACTTCATTATACTAGTCAGTGGGGACAGTATATGCCATTGAGTGAGCATGTGTACTGTGTGTCTGTTGCATTCAAAATGCAAGTAGAGCAATGAGTCTACATCAGTTTTTGCTTTAAGCTTGAACATTTTTCTGAAGAGACTATTGGGATGTCACAATAGTGACAGAGAAGGTCACAGCTATGGGCAACTGATAATTGGCAGTTTCATCACAACAACACACCTGCTCATGCATCACATTTTGTGCAGATTTTTTTGGTGAAACATCAAATCACCCAAGTGACTCAGTCCTACAATGGCCCAGATTTGGTGCCCTCCGACTTCTTTTCTCAAAACTAAAATCACCTTTGAAAGGGAAGAGATTTCTGACCATCATTGAGATTCAGGAAAATATGACGGGGCAGCAGATGGCAGTTGGGAGAACTGTGTGAGGTCCCAAGGTGCCTACTTTGATGAGGACTGAAGTGTCATTGTCCTGTGTACAGTGTTTTTTGTGACTTGTACCTTCTTCAGTAAATGTCTCTTATTTTTCATATTACATGGTTGAATACTTTCTGGTCAGAACAAGGGTTATAGCCTCTTGTTGGATAGATCCCTTTAGTGTTGTGTAATAATCTTGTTTGTGTCTTGTTATGGCCTTTGTTTTGAAGTCTTCTTTGCCAGATAATGAGTATTGCTATCCCACCTTTTTTGTTTGAATGGAATATTTTCCTTTATTCCTTCACTTTCATTCTGTGTAAATCTTTTGATCTGAGGTGGGGTTTTTGTAGACATCATATATATGGGTCATGTTTTCTTATCCATTTAGCTGCCCTATGCCTTTTTGCTTGAAGCATTTAATTCATTTACATTTAAGGTTATTATAAATAGGTATTTATTTATTGCCATTTTAGAATTTCTACCTATGTTTATCTGTATATTTATTGTTCTTACAATAATTCCTTTAACATTTCTTGTTTTGCTGGTTTGGTGGTAATGAACTCCTTTAGCCTTTTTTCTTTTTAATTTGAGAAGCTCTTTATTTAGTTTTCAGGTTTAAATGATAGCCTTGCTGGGTAGAGTATTCTTGGTTCATGGCTTTATTTTCATCACTTTGAATACTTCATGCCAATCCTTTTGGCCTGAAGTGTTTCTGTTGAGAAATCAGCAGACAGCCTTATGGGAACTCCCTTATATGTAACTACTCTCTCTTTCTGCCTTTAAAATTCTCTTTGTCTTTATCCTTTGCCATTTTAATTATGAGGTTTCTTGGTTCGGATATGTTTGGGTTCATCTTGATTAAGATTCTCTTTGTTTACTGAACTTGTATGTCCTTTTCCTTCTACAGATTAGGGATATTTTCTGTCATTATTTCTTCAAACAGTTCTCTATCCTGTGGTCACCCTTCTCCTTCCGGAACCTCTGTGATGCAGATGTTGGTATGCTTGCTGTTGTCCCAGAGGTCCCTTAGGCTTTCCTTGTTTCTCTTAAGTCTCTTTTTTCATTTCCTCTTAGGGTAGATACTGTTTTCTTGTTTTTTGGTTCACTGATTTGACCCTCTGCTTCATCTAACCTGCTGTTGATTTCTTCTAGTGAATTCTTCATTTCAGGCATTGTATTTTTCATTTCTGACTGGTTCCTTTTTATGTTTTTTATGTGCTTGTTAATGCTTACTATCTGTTTAAGTTCTCACAGAGATCACCTGTAGGGGAGCTTTGCCTGCAGAATCCCCTGTCCGCCGCAGATGAGAATAAGTCTACTGAGATATGATCTGCCTGGGGAGGGAAAGTGGTCGATCTCTCAAAGGAGAAGGGCCAGGAGCCTGTTCCTCAATGGCCTTTTATTGGGTTCAGTGTGCACAGGAATACAAATAAAGCTCATCAGTCATTGTCAGGCACTAAGGATCAAGCAATAGATAACATACAAAGAACTCTGAGTGCTTGTTCTGAATCAGGGTCAGATAACTAAAGGGCCGTAAAATTTTGGGAAAAAAACTCATTTTATGTTCGGACCCTTATCAGAACCTAAGGACATTCTTAGGAAAGCAGGTTTCACAGGATTTTATGCATTCTTTCTTAGCTTTGATTGCCCTAGGGGAACCCGCCCTTTCCAGTGCAGGGCTTCACTGCCCTCTGGCATTGTTTCAGGCTTCAGTCAGGCAGGGGAACTAAGGCAGCCAAGGGATTAGGAGACTTCTTGCAGACAGAATGAGGACTCAGGCTATGTCAAAGCCAAGGGGTGAGAGCCCATCACCTCCTTTTTCTCTAGCCCCCCAAATCCTTCCCTGATGGTCCCATTGTGACTGTGCCTGTCTTGGGTCACCCCTCCCATGAGGAATCTTACCTGTCATTGGCTAACCAGTCATCTTCCTGGGGCCAAGCAGGGTGAAGTAAAGGGGGGCAGAGGCAGCGCACCTACCAGGAAGATAAGCTTTGTCTCCTTAGTGGTTTATGGTCCCAAGATCTCTCACTCAGCCTTAGCCATGAGGGATTACAGCTTCTGAAAACAGGCAGGGCAGTTCCCAACAATCATCCATTTTTTCCATGAGGTCCTTGAATATCCTTATAACCATTATTTTAAACTCTACATCTGGTGTTTGAGTTGCTTCCATTGTATTTATTTCTTTTAATTCTTTTTCTGGGGATTTTTCTTGTTCTTTTGTTTGGTGTATTCTTCTTTGTCTCTGCATTTGGTATCTGTGTGTTAGGTAGATGTGCTACATCTCCCAAACTTGTTTTGATGGTTGTGTGATGAAGTTGTCTGGTTGGGCTCAGTGGCTCTATCATCCAGATCACCTTTGTTCTGTGCTCCAGGAGTGTTTCTCATGGCTTATTTGTACCCCCTGTTGTCGCTGAGTCTTGGATTCTGTTGGCCCTTTTGTGGGTAGAGTTAGTGCTTCAGTCAGGGAGACTGTAAGGGTAAACCTTGATCACCGTGTGTGAGACTGTGCAAGAGCTGCCCCTTGCAGCCATGTTATTCCCTGCAGGCCTGGTGCCTGCAGGATTCCCACCTTTGGTTGCTGGTTGTGTGGCTAGTTGGGTCAAGCTCTGGTGTCCTCTGAAGCCCACCACAGGTTTTGTTGGTTGTGAGTCTATGGTAGTGGGGTTCAGATGTAAGTCACTGTCAGATGTGTTGTGTAACCAACCTTGGGCTACCCGTCTGTAGCTACCATGCTGTTCACTGTGTCAACTGGACTTGTGTGTGTGGGGGGCAGGGGGTGAGCAATCTGTGTAAAAGAGTCAGCTTCTTCCAGTGTAGAGCTGGGGTAAGCTCTATAAAAGGAGCAAGGTTTCCTGATCCACCTCTACCTTCAGCTACCCTATCTCCTCCTGAGGTTGCCTTATCTTCCTCTGGAGTCTTCTGAAGAGAGACTGTAGGATGCACCCAGGCTAGAGATAGGGCTCTGGGACCCCTACTTGGGGCTCACATTGTTAGGCACTCAGTGAGGGGAAGGTAGCCCGTTACTTCAAAGCCAAACCCCTCAGTCTCCTACTGTAGTTCCCCCAGGCGGGCTCACTGCAGATTCAAGTTGGGTACAGCCAACTGTCCCCTCTGCAGTACCAAACTCAGGAGCCCTCTACTCAAGGGGATAGATGAAAAGAGTCTCCTGTTGGGGCTGATGCCAGCCCAGCCTGCAAGAGGAAGTTAAGCTCTTTACCCCAGTCTCAGACAATAGCCTCAGAGGAACTCACACTTTGAAAATCCTCATTCTGTGCTTCTTACTTGGCAAGGCTGATCTCAACAGTTTTCTATTGCCCGCAAACCTATGGGAGGGGAGGGAGCACTTCTTCCCCTTTCTGGGGTAGTATGGACGAACTCACTGGGGAGACTGGGTTTGCCTCACTGCAACATAGCCAAGCAGCTCAGCAATCACGCATCTGGTTCCCAGACAGAAGCCTCCCCAGGAGACACAGTCCAGAAATCTCAGCTCTCTGTGGCTCCCTGGCTCACTGCCAAACCAAGACAGGCCAAAAATTTCAGCCCCATGCTATACTTCAATCTGTCTGCACGGCTGGTCTCAGCAGAGCAGGGCCCAAAACCCCAGCCCTACACAGCTCTTCTGTACCTCTGAACTCAGTAGCAGGAATGGACCAACAGGTGGGAGTAGGGATACCAACTCTGCTCTCAAGTTGGGGGACACCGGTCCTCTTCCCAAGCCACTCAATTAAGTCACTGTCAGGGTCCTGCCTAATGCCTCCCCAGAAGACAGAAAGCTCTTTAAAGTCACTGCTGGGTGTAGCCAGTAGTCCCCTCCACAGAACCCGAGTGTGCCAGCATGGCCTCTCCAGCAGTCAGAGCCCCTACCTGAACTCTCCCGGCTGGTGCTGTAACAATAGGAGTGCTCTCTAGGATGGGGGGTGTGCTCTGAGTGTCCCAGGCTGGGTAAATCCCCACTGACTCCCACCGCCACATGCTACACAGACTCCTTTTCCCATCTCTGTTGCTGTAGGTTGGGGATTTCCATCTCTGTTGCTGAGGGTTGGGGATTCTTGCATTGGTTAAGACCCCTTGCTCCTAGGCTAAGGGAGTTCCACAGCCTCAATATCTGTTGGTTTCTCAGCTGTCACTGCCCCTGTGTTCAGAGGCTTTACCCCTCTGCCTTTCAACCCCTCTTACCAATTTCTGTATAGCCTCTTCTATACTCCTTGATTATAATATTTCTTATCAGCTGGGTTCCACTTGATTGTTCAGCTTGATTGCTTGTCAGTTCAGCTATAATAACTCCAGTTTGGGGACAGAAGCAAGTGGACACAGCTTCCATTTACTTTGCACCCATCTTGTCTGTCTGCAAAAAAAATTTTTATGTAATTATTTTTGGGCACTCATCCAGCTCTTTCCATAGAATGAATCTCTAGAATTGGACCAGGGGATCAGTAGATTTATCATTTTGATACAGGTAACTTTCCAACAAGGTTAGTACTGATTTTAGTGAACATGTGCAAATTAACTGTTAATTTGTTTGTGTGTGTTCTAGAAGAAGTGTATTATGCACTTGGGTGTGGTTCCTACTGTCTGTGATCCTATATTCTAGCTTTCTTAGTTATTAATATTAGTACATATAATTAGTACATATTAATAATTCAGTACATATAAAAAGGTACTGAAATTGTGAACATCATCTTGGAACAGAAGAGAAACCCTCTTGGTTTTGGGAAAGTCCAGAGGGCAATACATGCATGCTTGCATGGGAAGTGGAACTGAGCATGAGGTGGGGATGGTGGTGACTGAGAAAGGGGTAGCCCGAGATCAGTGACGTTCTGAAAACTGCTTCTAGTGTAATCCAGCACCAAAAGGCAAGGAGCTAAATCATTTTAACTTTGTTTTACAAAAATGGTTAGGTTTTAGTGAATTTTATTTCTGTGGGGACTTAAAAACTCCCATTTTGAAGTAGGAGTCAGTGAGAATATTTACTTTACTGTCAGTTTATCTGGAATAAAAAAGAAAAAAATGTTCATTTTAGTTTGGAAATCTTTCTTTCTCTAGGGGTGCAATTAAAGGGTAGGTCTGAGTTTTTCCAAGGTGGTTTAAGCTTTTAGCTAATTAAAATTAAACCTTATAATGCCTTGTGGTGATATTGTTAGAAGCTATGAGTAGGTTTATTATATGTTTTTATCTCTTAAAATTAATTAAAATCAAAGAGGAGAATCAAAATTACATGCCAGTTTTGTGATATAATTCATTAATTCTATGGCAAATGTATACTCTTGCAGAATGTATACCCTTGCAGAATAATTTTGTGGCAGCTGCTACAAACAGTGCACTTTGCATTTGCACAGGTTAAATCTTGGTGCATATTTAACATAAGAGTAAGCTGTAAAGTATCCTTGAAAGATTCCCCCCCTTTATTAAAATACGATTTGACGGGAAACCAAAACAATCCCAGTTTTAGTTGAAAAGTCCTGTAATGTAATAGGCAGACATCATATTAATTTATCAGAAATGATGTATTTCAACCAAGAATGAGTAATTTAATAGTTGGTTTTCATAGGCTAAAATTTTTTTTGTAGTAAGAAAAAGTAATTCATGATAACCCCCACTGAGGGGATGCTATTAGGAAAAATATATATTAATTTTGAGAAAGATCAATGAATTTAAAAGGGACAGAATTATTTTGGTTTAAAATACTTGCTTTTAATTACTTACATTAAGAACATGTTGTCATCATTTTTTACCTTTTGATGAAACAAACATTTAGTTATCTCATTATGCTGGGTCAGTGCTTCCGGGGATAGCCAAGGCGATTCAGAGTCCATGTAGGAGGTGACCAGTATTAGTGTGTTGACTGATTTCTCACCTGAATCCATAGTCGGACTGCAGGTCACCTTTTGTCAAACAAAACACCATTGTAGCATTACTTACACACACGGTTGTGTACTGAAGGTCGTTTTTGTGGAGATTATGATTCTCCCGAGCCACTTAGCAGGTTCCATGTGATTTTTCTCCTGATTTCAGGATACAGATTTTGTACTAGTATCTACCCTTGAAGTTTAACCTGGTAGCTTCAGGAAACATCTGGGGTTTGTGAATCTGGGAGTATGCCTGAATGGGAAAAGCCAGTACTTCCAGTTAAGTTAGTACTTGAAGCTGTGACCTTAGTGGTCACAGAAACTTTGCGTGGAAGTAAAAGAAAATTTGATAAGGTGTATTCAACTTTATTTTTGAATTTTCTTTTATGAACAGTTGAAAATCTCAGTTATTTTTATTATAGAATTGATAAGGAGAATAATAAGTGATAAAAAATACAACACTGAAGAGTTCACTAATTGTTAATGAAATGTATTTCTTCATGCAGGTATAATTTTGCCTCCCCAAGATCCTGTCTTAGCAAGAAGGAAGTGGAAAATAATCTTGGAAAGAAAACGAAGACAATAAGAAAGCTAGAACTTATTTTCACATGGTTGTCAGCTTACCTACCAATATGGACACTCTTCCCACCATTTGTCCTCCTGGTGGAGACAGTGGGCTGTCAAATTCTCACTCTGAGTTACAAAAAATGTTAATTGATGAAAGGTTACGATGTGAACATCATAAAATTAATTATCGGACTCTGAAAGGTGAACACACAAGGTAAATTACATAAATTTGGAGGTGAGGGGCTTGATTAAAAAATTTTTTGCATATTTGCTCTAGAACGTAGAGTATATATTTTTGCATTATTTTTACATTTAAAACAATACAGTAAAATTTTTGCTTTAAAATTACTTTATTCAAAACTAAGTAAGCATGGTGTCAAATGGCTTATGAATTTATGTTTTCATTTTCTGTTTTATTTTACACTTTGAAAATGTAATAGGCTTTTTTTAAGCAGTATTAGATTTACAGAAAAAGAGTGCAAACACAGGATTTACATATACTCTCCTCCTGTCCCCAATTTCTCCTATTATTAATATCTTGCATATTTGTTTCAGGGAGCCAATATTGATATATTATTATTAACTGAAATCCATTGTTTACATTAGTGTTCACTGTTTGTGTTGTGCATTCAGTGGGCTTTGGCATAAGTGTAATGACATGTATCTACCTTCACAGTATTGTACGGAATAGTTTCACTGCCTTAAAATTCCCCAAAAGTCTTGTTTTTAAAGGAGCCAAGACATATCAAATTAAATGTATCTGTGTGGCTAAATTTGTTTTTTCTCCTCAATGGAAAATTACATCAGAAACTACAGTGTTAATAATTAAATGAAACTATAAAAAAAGATACTTGCAATTTTAATAGAATATATGGTATTGATTTTCTCTAGTGTTGGTTGACTTTACATAAAAAGTAATTCACTTAAAAAGCAAAGGATACACTTACATTTGAATTCTTTTTTTAAAAATCAGGTTGCAAGATGAGTATACAAAAACACAAAATGAACTCAAGCACCTGTTAAGTGAAAAGCAAACTAATCAGGAAAAAATGCAGTTGCTGTTTGAAGAGCTAAAAGGGGAATTATTAGAGAAAACTAAAGACTTAGAAGAAATAAAGCTGCAGGTAAGAAAATATATTTGAGCTAATATAAAAATTGTCAGATGTTTAGTGAAAATTAAGTAGTTTGGTGGTATAATTTTCTCTTTTATAGTCTAGTTTTCACTACCATGTAGGGTTTAACCACAAAACTTATTTTATGTAAATTTGTATTCTCTTACCTATTCTGATCTAAATAATATTCCACTCTTCAGAATAATTGAGGGAAAGGCCAGTTTGAATTGCTAAAAATTTACAATTAAATAGTTTTTAAAGAAACATGTATAATTTGTTAAATATTATAACTGAAACTACCCTAAAAAAGAATGATAGTTTTTTTTTAAAGGAGCTATTTAAAAGACACTGTAAAAACAATATGTGCACATAATTTTTATGCACAATTTAAGGTAAGGGGAGTCCTAAGCAAAAGATAGTTGGTACTAAAATACTGACTGCACCTTCTTTAGTTACTGGTATTTTTCACACTATTTGGTTTTCATTTACCTAGAAAGTAGAACAAAGCTTAACTTCAGTAGCAGTCAAACTTACTATATATTTTAACTTAGTAGGTATTAATAGTGATATTTTCCTACAGCTTCGAACAAATGATAAGGTATTGTTAATCTTGGAGTCATAAATTGATAAAGTGAAAAGCCATCTTTTAAGTCATCTAGCATGGTGTATGACCCAATTCATGGCTTCCTTTGACAGCAGTGTTGGAAGTTTGTCATTCATATCTTCCTGAAGTATTCCATTATTGGGAGCACCAGCACTGAGCTTGGGCTGGAGCCTCCACTGCTTCCTTCCTAGGAAAATTTAGGACATTTAGACAAAAAGATAAAAACTTCAGAGGGGAATATAAACTTAAGCCTTTAGAATTGGTAGATTAATTTGTTTTGCAGAAATTGAGAAGCCTACATGAAGAATCTGTGAGCACTGAATTTAAGACACTGAAAGTATTCTTTAGGTGTTGCAAATGTAAATTACTCTATTTCTTGAGAGTAACATCTGTACATGCTTATTTTTACCAAGCACAAGCAAAGAGTAAGCTTAAGAAGACTGGGTGGCTGTATTAATATCAGATAACATAGATTTCAAGATAAAGAGTATCACTAAAGATAAAAAGAACATTTTTGTAACAAAAAATGATTCAATATCCCAGGAAGGTGATGACCTTAGTTTTCTCATGTGGTTAAGGAGATAAAAATTGTTACCTGATAGGGGTTGTTGTGAGGACTGAGATAACTTACATTTTTAGTACAGTGTCTAGCACACAGTAGATACACTCATAAATGATGGCCATTTTTATTCTGTTTGAATACAGGCTCCATGAGACCAGGAACTGTTTTTTTAGTGTGTTTCTAGTGCTCAAGACAGTACACAGAAAATTATTTGTTGAATGGGTGACATGAATAAACAGATTAAATTAATGAGTCAGAATTATGTTCATACATAATGTTGCACTTCTTGTCTTAACATGCATTGAGAGCCTCAGCATCTTAGAGTTGGTAATCATCTAGTTCTGAGTTGAATTGTGTTCTCCCAAAAGGTATGTTGAAGTTCTAATTCCCAGGACCTCAGAATGTGACCTTATTTTGGAAATAGGGTCTTTTCAGACATAGGTAAGATGAGGGTCTATGGAAGTACGGTGGGCCCTTAACCCAGTATGACTGCTGTCCTTAATAAGAAGAGGAGAACAGAGACAGAGACAGGGACACATGGGCTGGGGATACAGGGGGATGGGAAGAGTATCCTATCAGGACAGAAGCAGAGATTGAAGTGCTGTAGCTGCCAAGAATTGCCAACTATCATCAGCATACCATCAGAAGCTTGGACGAGGCAAGGAAGGATTTACCCTACAGTTTTTAGAGAGAGTGTGGCCTTGATGACACTTTGGACTTCTAGCCTCCAGAACTGTGAGACAATAAATTTATGTTATTTTAAATTAACTGATTTGTGCTATTTTGTCTTCACAGTCCTAGGAAACTAATGTACTTTCCAAAGTACAGTTCCCTTTCAGAACATCTGTGACAGAGCCCTTGTCATGTTTCAGTGCTTTCGGTGCTAGAGAACCTAGTGAACTTGTGAAGTGACCCAGGTCCATTTATGAATTAGAGTGTGTTAAGCATTTTCTCTCTTGTATTGCAATGAAGTCATCCTCCCTGTAGTCCCCGTGTTGGTTCTTGTAAAGTTCCTTGGATCGACACAGAATAACTGGTCATTTCCCCATATGATAAATTCCCAAATGTTTGTTGTAAAATACAGTTTTTCTGGTAAATTTTCTGTTTTTCAAGATAAACATACCTGGTTTCTATGTGATATTTGCCTGGCAAAAACAAGCTAAAGAAACATTCATTTCATTCATATATATATATATAAAAGCAGTTTAGCCATTTGCTTTAATGGATGTTTGCAATTTGTACAAATTGTGAGTTAAGTTCAGTAAACTTGGGTAAGATCAGCAAGAAATATTTCAATGAAGGATTTATGAAAGATGATTATTTTAAAATACATATATCTCATCTACCAGCAAAATACCTTTTCTGAGTTGATTTAATATCCTTTTGGCTTTTACAGAAAAATGATATAAAACATGTTCATTTAAAGACTATCTGGGCCATGTGTAGTTGTAATGAATGAGAATAGTAATAGTGTGTGGCTCATAGGATGATTTTAAAGATGAAATAAGACAATTCATAGAAACTGTTAGTATGAAGCTTTGATGTAGCAAGTGGTTAGAGCATGTTAACTGTTATTACATTGCTATTATATAAGATGTTAGTAAAAGTTTTTTTAAAAATGCGGGAGTCATTTCATATATTTCTGATAAAAATTGTGAAAAATTACCAAAAATTTATATGGTTTCTTTATATATAGCGAAAACTATATAACTTAGTAAGTTTATCATTTTATTTGGCTGCTCAGAAGCTCAGAGCAAAATTTATTACTCAGTTTAAGTTATTAATTTGTTAAGAATATCTGACAGCGATATTTGCCCTCTTAAATTAAAACATTCTTTGGAAAACATTGTCCTATCTTATATTACTAATATGACAAGTGTTGGAGTGTTACAGATTTGTTTTTATAGATTTAATGTAGATAATGACACACAGACTGTTTGATAAACATTCTCGGAAGTTTCTTTTGAGACACGCAGTGGCAGTATTCCATTAGACATCGGAGACACAGCATGATTTCTTTCTAAAATCACATGAGGAGATTCCTTTGTCTCTGGTGTATGTGTGCTTTGAGAGAGGGGGAGGGATGTAAGATAGATTTTTTTATGTGTGTGCTTGTTTTTAATAACAGTTTTAGATCATAAAGAAAAAATGTTATGGGGACCCCTTTTATTTTTTTTATTTTTATTTTTTCATTTCCTTTTATTTGATTGTTGTTCAAGTACAGTTGTCTGCCTTTTTCCCCCATCTTTTTGGAGACCTCATGGATCATCAGACTCCCGTACAGTTACCGATTTCAGTGTTCTTTATTCCTCTGTATAGATCCTGTCCATCTGTATCATTTTCTTACAGTCTTAAGGATATTCATTAACATTTTTTATAGTGCAGATCTACTAGTGAGAGACTTTTTCATCTTGTATATATCTAAAAAATATTTTAAAGATATTTTGCTGAATATTGAATTCTATGATAGTTCCCCTTCCCCAATACTTTAAAGATGTTCTACTGTCTTCTCTTTCATGTTGTCTCATATAAGAAATGTGCAGTTATCCTTAACTTTGTTCTATGTATGCTGTGTCTTTCCACCTGGGCTGCTCTTAAGGTTTTCTCTTTACTGCTGATTTTGAGCAATTTGATTAATAAGCCATTGTACTTTTCTTCATCTTTCTAGGAGTTATGGGTCTGTGAGTTTACAGTTTTTGTCATTTAGAAAAAAGTTTGACATCTCAAAATATTTTTTTTTCCTCCTCTTTCATCTCCTTTTGGAATTCTAACATTAAGCACTTAAATTTCTTCTGTAGTTCACAAATGTTGTTTTTTTATTTTTAATCTTTTTTGTCTTGTTTCATTTTGGATAGTTTCTGTGTCATTTTCAGGTTTGCTGATTTTTTTTCTTCTGCATTGTATAATCTGCCATTAAGTTCACATGGTGTACTGAGTATTCAGGAGCTTTTGACCAAAAAAGGAGTGATCCCATGTCCCGCCCCGTCATTCACCTGATCTCACCACAAGCTACTTTTTTTGTTTCCCTGGACGGCAAAAAGTCCTCAAAGGGAAATGTTTTGATGACGTGGAAAAGGTGAAACAAAAAAATGGCAGAAGCACCTAAAGACATGAAAATTGACAAGTTCAAAAACTGGTTTGAGTGGTGGGAAAAACATCTCTATAGATTTACATCAAATGGATAGTACTTTGAAGTTTAAATGTGTAAGAATGAGTACATAATTTTTTATAAATTCCATGTTTTGGGTCCCCCCTTATATTTTGAAGCAAATCATATTGTTACACTCCTCAACAGTTTAGTATATATAAAGCCTAGAAGTTAAGGTGCCTCAAAAAATATCTTTAATTTGATTGGATCCAAGATGGTGGAAGAGTTAGTGGAACTAACCTCTTCTCGGGACCTATCAGGAATTACATCTACATTGTAGAGAAATCATCTAGAATAACCATCTGAAAACTAGCTGGAGAGAAGCCTAATAACCATGGACAGACAGGAGAAACCACTTCAGCACAATGTGACTGGTAGGGAGTGTGGAAGAGACATGAGAAGGCTGGCTGGGCTCCCTCAGGTGGCAGCTGAAGTGCCAGAGAGATATTTCAGTGATTGGCGGGGGGTTCCCCTGAGAAGTGTAGAGTCTAAACCCCAAGCTGGGCTCCCCAACCTACAGCATCAGAGCCGGAAAGGAACCCAGATAACATCTAGCTGTGAAAAGCAGAGAGTTTCTGTCTGACAGGGAGAGACAGCTGGAGATGGAGAGAGTCTCTTAAAGGGCCAAAGCACAAAATTTCATTTGTAACCACTTACCCTGGGTGTGGGAAAACGGAGGGCAGAGTAGACTAGAGACACTAGAGGAGAGTCTGGGGTTAGTGGCTCTGGGGAGAAAAATAAAGGAACCTCCACTAGGATCCCTGTGCTGAGTCATTCTCCATACTGAGGAGCCAGCTCTCACAGGCAGAACACTCTTCTCTAAATGGCCTCAGACTGAGGGGAGGCAATACCTTTGCCTGCAGGAATTTCTTCTGTCCTGCTCCCACGGTGCTTAAGCGAGGCTGCTGATTACAACTTGCTTATATTAACAGCTGATCAGTTTAATGACTGATTGGTTTAACAACTAAGGTGGAAAATACAAAGCACCCAAAATGGGAAGACAAAGAAACAGACTCCAAATGAAAGAACAAGTGAATTTTTGAGAACTAGATGAAATGGAGGCAAACAGTTCATCAGAGAGTTTAGAATAATGATTAAAAGTATGCTTAGCAACATGAAAGAAGAAACCATAAAAAAGGACCAGTCAGAAAAAAGAATGCAATATCCAAAATAAATAATACACTGGAAGGAATAAACAGGTTAGATGAAGCAGAGGATAGAATTAGTGTTTTTTTGTAATACAAGGTAGAGAAAAACACCCAGGCAAAGCAGCAAAAGGAAAAAAGAATAAAAAAAAAAAAAGGAGAGCTTAAGAAACATTTTGGACACCATGAAGCATAACAACGTCTGTATCATTGGAATATCAGAAGAGAGTGAACCGGGGGATCAAGAACCTATTTGAAGAAATAATGACTGAAAACTTCCCTAATCTGGTGAAGGAAAAAGTCACCCAAGTCCAAGAAACTCAAGAGTCCCAAACAAGTTGGACCCAAAGAGGCCTACAGTGAGACACATCATAATTAAAATGACAAGACTTAAAGACAAGGAGAGAATCCTAAAAGCCACAAGAGAAAAGCATGGAGTTACCTACAAGGAAGCACCAATTAGACTGTCATAAGATTACTCAACAGAAACATTCCAGACCAGAAGGGAGTGGTGTGAAATATTCAAAGTAATGAAAATCAAGGACCTACAACCAAGGCTACTTTACTCAGCAAGGCTATAATTTAAAATCGAAGGAGAAGACTGCTAGTCAAGATGATGGCATTGGCAGACATGGCTCACCTCTTCACACAACCACAAAAAGATTACTACTAAAATATAGAATAACTATCACTCAGAACTAACAGAATGGAAGTCTGACAACTACAGAATGAAAGGAACCACATCCATCCAGACTAGTAGGAGGGGCACAGATGAGGAATGAGCTGGTCCCACACCCACAAATAGTGGATAAAAATTCAGGAGGGTTATCTTCAGAGCAAGGAGTCCCAGCCATACACCAGGCACCCCAACCCAGGATTCCAGTGCCAGGAAGTTAAGTCCCCACAACTTCTTGCTGCAAAACCAGCAGGGATTATGTCAGTGGGAAAAAGTATTGCAGCCCCAAATAATTCCTCTTAAAGAACCCACACATTGTATCACCTACTCAAGCTCCCTCTGGGCTCTGGCATGGGGGTGGCAGCTTGAGTGTCACCAGTGGCATGTAGGGGGAGGCCAAGGTGTCTGGCATCAGGGTAGAAGTGATTATCTGTTTTTTGGACCTTCTCTC
The DNA here is from genome assembly GCA_004024845.1 of Tonatia bakeri. NCBI lineage: Eukaryota > Metazoa > Chordata > Mammalia > Chiroptera > Phyllostomidae > Tonatia > Tonatia bakeri. The sequence goes on along the minus strand of PVIA01003649.1, from coordinate 73,356 downwards.
CACAGAGCTCACAGACTGGTGCCATAGCTAAAATTCCCTCAACCTGGCTAACACTGTTTGACCCACCTTGAAAATCCTCAGAGACTCTGCCCCACCCAATTTATGGACCCACCCAGGCTGCTTTTCCATATGAATGGCTGGTCTTGACTTATGCTTCAAAACTTCCTAAATCTTCTCAAACAAACAACAGCTGGCTTCATTGAGCCCCAGGCCCAGAACTAGCAGCCTAGACTCACAGCTTGGCTTTATGTGGGAATCTCCAAGCGCAGCACAAGTAGCAGCCATCTCAGATTGCTTTATAGATTAGCCAGGGTGGCCCCATCCAAAACACAGGTGAGGGCTCTTCCTGGCCTGCACCATTTGGGAAACCCTGGGGCCAGACACCCCGACCACATTGGAATGCCACCATCCTCCCCCTGCACAGCTGATCCTCCACAGAGGTTAGAGGTTGTTGGTAAGTGGTCACAGCCAATTCTTGCAGCTGACAGGCCTTGGTAAATCCCTCCCATTGACCTTCCAGCAGCAACCAAGGCTCATCTACAAGAGGAGTGTATACTCAGCCCACATGAAGGGTGTACTTCAAGTACCCATCTCGAGTGATAGGGGAGATTTGCCATTGGAATCTACAGGACACCTACTACATTAGGCCATGCCACCAAGACTCGGAGTTAAAGCAGTTCTACCTAACAGTTAGAAACAAACACAGGGAGGCTGTCAAAACAAGGAGACAAGGAAATATGGCTGAAATGAAAGGACACATCAAGACTCCAGAAAAAGAGCTTAAACAAAGTGGGGATAAGCAATCAGATGCGGAGTTCAAAACACTGGTTATAAGAATGCTCAAGGAACTTAGTGAGGACCTTAACAGCATAAAAAAGATCCAGTCAGAAATGAAGGACACACTAATTGAAATAAAGAACAATTTACAGGGAAACAACAGTAAAGTGGATGAAGCCAAGAATCAAATGAATGATTTGGAATGTAAGGAAGAAAAAAAAAAACAACCAATCAGGACAACAAAGAGAAAAGAGAACCCCCACAAAATGAGGATAGTATAAGCAGCCTGTGGGACAGCTTTAAGAAATCCAACATTCACTACATAGGGTTGCCAGAAGGAGAATAGAAAAAGCAAGAAATTAGAAGTCTGTTTAAAAAAATAATGAAAAGAAATCTCCCTAATTTGGTAAAGGAAATAGACATGCAAGTCCAGGAAGTACAGAGGGTCCTAAACAAAATAGCCCCAAAGAGGCCTACTGCAAGATATATCATAATTAAAATGCCAAAGGTTAAAGATAATGAGGTGGGGGGTGTGGGAGAATGGGTGAGAGATGAAGGGATAAGAAGTACAAATAGGTAGGTATAGAATACCCATGGGGGTTTAAAGTACAGTATAGGAAAGGGAGTAGCCAAAGAACTTACATGCATGGTCTGTGGACATGAACAAGGGTGGGTGGATTGCCTGAGGGAGTGGGGGGTGCTGGCTGGAATGGAGCAAAGGGGTAATAAGCAGGACAACTGTAACAACATAATCAATAAAATATAAATAACAAATAAAATCTAAGGAGAAATAAGGAGCTTCCCATATAAGAAAAAGCTAAAGGAGTTTGTTAACATCAAATCAATATTGCAACAAATGTTAATGGGCTTGCTTTAAGAGGAAGAAGAAGAGGGGAAAGAAAGAAAACAAAGGAAAACAGTCTAACAATAAAATGCCACTGTATGTGTGTCCATCAGTAATCTCCTTAAATGTAAATGGCTTAAATGCTTTGACCAAAAGACAGAAGGTAACTGAATGGATAAGAAAAGAACCATATATATACTGCCTCCAAGGGACCCATCTCAGATCCATAGAGACACACAGACTAAAAGTAACTCAACACCAAGAAAACAAACAATCCAATTAAAACATGGGCAAAGGACCTGAATAGACACTTCTCCAAAGAGGACATACACATGGCAATAGATGCTCAATGTCACTAAATGTCAGAGAATGCAAATTAAAGCCACAGGAAGATATCTCACACCTGTCAGAATGGCTATCATCAGTAAATTAACAAATAACAAGTGCTGGTGAGGACGTAGAGAAAGGGGAACTCTTTTTGTACTGTTGGTGGGAATGCAGACTGTTATAGCCACTGTAGAAAACCGTATGGGATTTCCTCAAAAAACTAAAAATGAAACTACTTTTTGACCCAGAAATACCACTGCTGGGATTATACCCTAAGAATTTTGAAACACTAATTCAAAATAACCTATGCATTATAATGTTCATAGCAGCACAATTTACAATAGCTATGTACTGGAAACACTAGGTGCCCATCAGTAAATGAATGGATCAAAAAACTGTGTTGCATTTACACAGTGGAATTCTATGCAGCAGAAAGAAAGAAGGAGCTCCTACTATTCACAACAGCATGGATGGAATTGAAGAGCATTATACTAAGTGAAATAAGCCAGGCAGGGAAAGACGAATACCATATGATCTCATATACAAGTAGAACCTAATCAACAAAACAAGCAAGCAAGCAAAATATAACCAGAGACACTGTAATAAAGAACAAACTGACAGTAACCAGAGAGGAATTGGGAGGGGAATAATGGGGAAAAGAATGGAAAGGGTCATCAAGGAACATGTATAAAGGACCCATGGTCAAAGCCAGAGGAGGGAAGGATTGAGGGTGGGAGGTGAGGTGGGTGGAACAGGGGAAGGTGGTGGTGGGAAAATGGAAACAACTGTACTTGAACAACAATTAAAAATAAATAAACATAATGTGTTGGAAAAATATTTCATGTAAATGGAAAAGAAAACAAAGCTGGACAGCAGTACTTACATCTGACAAAATAAACTTTAAAATGAAGGCTATAGTAGGAGACAAAAAGGATACAATATAATGATAAAAGGAACAATCCAATAAGACAATATAACCCTAGTAAACCTTTATGTACCCAACATAAGAACATCTAAATCTATAAAGCAAATCTTGATGGACATAAAGAGAGGTCAACAGAAATACAATAATAGTTGGGAATTTTAACACCTCATTTACTTCAATAGATAGGTCTTCTAGGCAGAAAACCAACAAGGAGACAGAAGCCTTAAATGCCACAGTAGATCAAATGGAATTAATTTATATCTTCAGGGCATTTCACTCCAAAGAAGCAGAATATACATTTCAAGGACACATGGAATGTTTTCTATGATAGACCACATGTTAGGACACAAAATAAGTTTCAATAAATGTAAGATTGAAATCATATCAAGCATCTTCTCTGACCATAATGCTGTAAAACTAGAAATCAATCACAAGAACATTGAAAAACATGTAAAAACATGGAAGCTAATACCATGTCATTAAACAATGAATAGGTTAACAAGGAGATCAAGGATGAAATCAAAAGATACCTTGAAACAAATGAAAATGAAGACACAATAATCCAAAATCTGTGGGACACTGGAAAAGCAACCCAAAGAGGGAAATTCATAGCATTACAGGGCTATCTCAAAAAAGAAAAAAAGAGAGAGAGAAAAATCTCAAATAAACAATCTAACTTCACACTATTAGGAACTTGAAAAAGAACAACAAACAAAGCCCAAAGTGAGTAGAAGGAAGGGTATTATAAATATCAGAGCAGAAATAAATGAAATAGAGTCTAAAAATTGATACAAAAGATCAGTGAATCCAAGGGCTGGTTCTTTGAAAAGAGAAACAAGATTGACAAACCTTTAACCAGAATTATCAAGAAAAAAGAAAGGACCCTAATAAATAAAATCAGAAATGAATGAGGAGAAGTAACAACTGACAGTAAGTAAGTACAAAGGATGGTAAGAAAATATTATGAGCTAACAAACTGGACAATCTGGATGAAATGAATAAATTCCTAGAACATACAGTCTTCCAAAACTAAATCAGGAAGAATCAGAAAATCTGAATAGCCATATTACAGCTAATGAAATTGAAGCAATAATCAAAAATCTCCCAACAATCAAAAGCCCTGGATCAGATAGCTTCACAGGTAAATTTTACCAAACATTCTGAGAACTACCACCTATCCTCAAACTATTTTATAAAATTCAAGAGGAGAAAAGGCTCCCAAACTCCTTTTATGAGGCCAGCATCATCCTAATTTCAAAACCAGATAATGACACAATAAAGAGTAAAAATTATAGGCCAATATTCCTGATGAACATGGATGCTAAAATACTCAACAAAATATTAGTGAACTGAATATAGCTATGCATCAGAAGGATCATGTACCCTGATCAAGTGGTATTAATTTTGGGAATGCAAGGTTGATACAACATTGCAAATCAATAAATGTTATTCACCACATAAACAAAATGAAGGGTAAAAGCCGTATGATCATATCAATAGATGCAGAAAAAGCTTTTGATAAAATCCAGCACCAATTATGGTCAAAATCCTGAACAAAGTGGGAATAGAGGGAATATATCTAGACATAATAAATCCCATATATGGCAGATCCACTGCCAGCATCATGTTCAATGTTCAAAAAATAAAAGTGTTCCCCTTAAGATCCAGAGCAAGACAGGGATGTCCACTTTCACCTCTCATTCAACATAGTACTGGAAGACCTAGCTGCAGCAATCAGACTAGAAGAAGAAATAAAAGGCATCCAAATTGGAATGGAAGAAGTAAACCTCTTTATTTGCCAATGACATGACACTATACACAGAGAACCCCAAGATTCCACCAAGAAACTACCAGATCTGATAAATGAATTCAGCAAAGTAGCAATATAGAAAATTAATATGCAGAAATCAAAGTTGCATTTTTATATGCCAATAACAAACTAATAGAAAAGGAAATTGAGAAAATGGTCCCATTCATAATTGCTTCAAGAATGAAATACTTAGGAATAAACCTAACCAAGGATGTAAAAGACCTGTACTTGGAAAATTTTAAGTCACTAAAGAAATAAATTGAGGAAGATCCATATAAGTGGAAGCATATACTGTGCTCATGGATAGGAAGAATTAGTATCATTGAAATGTACATACTACCCAAAGCAATTTGTAGATTGAATGCAATTGCTATCAAAATTCCAATGATGAATTTCACAAAACTAGAGCAAATATTTCAAAAATTTATGTGGAACCACAAAAGGCCCCACATAGCAACAGCAATCCTGTGAAGGAAGAACAGAGTTTGAGGAATCATGCTACCTAATATCAAAATATACTATAAGGCCATGGTAATCAAAACAGTCTGGTACTGGCATAAAAACAGACACATAGATCAGTGGAACAGAATACAGCCCAGAAATAAGCCCACATTGTTACAGTCAATCAATATTCAACAGAGGAAGCAAGCACATACAGTGGACTAAAGGTAGTTTATTTAGCAAATGGTTTTGGGAGAGTTGGACACATACTTGCAGAAAAGTGAAACTAGACCGCTTTCTTATACCACACACAAGAATAAAATCAAAATGAATCAAAGACTTAAATATTAGACCCAAACCATAAAAATCCTAGAAGAAAACAGGCAGAAAATTTTCAGATATTGCTTGTAGAAATTTTTTTTTCAGCTATATCTCCTCAGGCAAGGGAAACAAAAGGAAAAAATAGACAAATGGGACTACATCAAACTAAAAAGTTTTTGCATAGCAGAGGAAATTATCAACGAAATAAAAAGACAACCCACAGAATGGGAGAACATATTTGCCGTTACATTTGATAAGGGGTTAGTATCCAAATTTAAAAAGTACTTACAAAACTGAATGAGAAAAAAACGAACAACCTGATTGAAATATGGGCAAATAGACACTTCTCTAGATGACCAACAGACATGAAAAGATGCTCATTGTCTCTAATCGTCAGAGACATGCAAATGAAAACCACAATGAGATACTACCTCACACCTGTTAGAATGACCATCATCAGTAAATCAATAAACAGTGAGTGCCGGTTAGGATGTAGAGGAAGGAGAACCATTTTGCACTGTTGGTGGGGATTCAGACTGGTGCAGCCCTTGTGGAAAGCAATAAGGAGATGCCTTAAAAAATTAAAAATGGATCTGCCTTTTGACCCAGCGATCCCACTTCTGGGAATATATCCTAGGGAACTCAGAACACCAATTCAGAAGAACATAAGCACCCCTATATTCATTTCAGTGTTATTTACAATTGCCAAGATATGGAAGCCATCTGAGTGTCCATCAATAGATGAGTGGATAAAACAACTATGGGACTTTTACACATTGTTATTCTACTCGGACGTAAAAAAAGAAGAAAATTTTACCCTTTGTAACAGTATGGATGGACCTGGAAAACATTATGCCAAGTGAAGTAAGCCAGTCAGCAAAAGAAAAATACCATATAATTTTATGTGTGGAATCTAATGAACAAACTGAACTAACAAGCAAAAAGAGAAACAGACTCATAGATGGAGAACAGAAGACAGCCAGTGGGGGAGCGAGGTTATGGGGTGTAGCGGTTGTGCAAAAAGGAAAACGGACTCCTGGACATGGACAACAGTGTGGTGATTCCTCTTTTAAAGGCATTGCCCACAATAGCATCACCATGCCTAAAAGTACTTAAGGAATAACATTTCTTACTTCTATAAGAAGACTAAATGGTAATGGAAGGAGTTCAATAAAGATTGAACTAAAAAATTTTTAAAAAATGGTTTGTATGCCACATTGGACTAACAGTCATAAGACAGAAGTAGTTTGGCACCTTGTTAACCATTATAGAAGTTGTTTAGGGTAAGGTGTGCTAGACTGCGGGGCAGGTGTTGTGGAAGATAAATAGCCAAGAGAGCAGAAATAATAATAGTATACAATGAGTATGAGTTACAAGATATATAGCTTTTACTTTTGTACATCATGATAACCTAGTAACATGCATTTTTAAGATGTTTTTCTGACCACAAAGTGAATGACCAACTGAAGCCAAGGGTCCTGATTTAATATTGGATTGGCCAAAAAGTCTGTTTAGTTTTTTCCATAAAACAAAAGCAGTTTTTCATGTTCACCAGTAACTTTGTTGAATTGGATATTTTGAGTATGTTGGCTATCTTCTGTGTGGTATAGCATCAGTTGTTCTCAGTGTCTCAGTTTGACTGGTATCGACTTCAGCTGGTTTACGCAACTGTGGAGCATCGTCCAGCAAAATGCGAAACCTCACAATCACTTTTGAGAGGTTTACGTAGTCACAGCACCTTCTCCATGCACTGCACAAACTTTTTGTTTTGCATTTCAGTTGCATTTTTACCTTTTTTGAAATAATACAGCACAGTATGCCAAAAACGTATGTATTTTCTTCCATCTTCAATATTACAGTGACTACACAAAAATTTACCCATTTTTGTAAGTTTTTCGCTCACTGATATGACAGCTGTCACAACACAATCTAATAACATTGTTTTTAATGACTACTAAGCGCTACTAGAGCCATCTTATGGAAAAAAAAAAACAAAGGAACTTTTTCATCCACCCAGTAAGTAGCCAATATGTAGCCCTAGCCCAGTTTTTTAACAGCATGCCCTATAAGCCTCAGCCCTTTCCCTTACTATTCATTAACTCCCTGAGGCAGTCAGAAACGGTGACTGCCTTGACCAGGGTCACAAATTAGGGGTTTTTGTTAAGCTAAAGCTAACATCATGGGTAAGTTATAGTTTAGCTCCTGATCCCTGAAGCTCAACAATCCCCTGGCCACATTCTCATTAAGCCAGTCTGGAAGTCTACCAAGACCTAGAATAAGGGTATACTGCCCTCATCTCACTCTTGACCAATTACCGAGACCAATAGCCCTAAGCCCCTTACTCATGATGACCTGTCATTTTTTTACTTTATAAAACTGTTTATCTGTAAACTGTCAAAGATTTTGGGCTTTTGAGCATTAGCCTCCTGTTCTTCTCAGTGGTACCAATAGCCAGTCTTTCTCCATTACAGTTCTTGGTGTTTAGTCATTGGGTCTGCTAGTGTGGGTACATAAATTCTTTCTGTTTGGTAATATAGGTCTTTATTATATACAAGGCAACTTCTCTTTTAAAAGCACTACCCACAATAGCATCACCATACCTAAAAGTACTTAAGGAATAATATTTCTTACTTTCTTTTTTTAATCCTTACCATAGTAAATGTTTATTGATTTTAGAGAGGAAAGGGGATGTAGAGAAAGAGAGAAACATCGGTGTAAGAGAGAAACATTGATCCATTGCCTCCCTTATGCACTCCGACTGGGGATTGCACCTGCAGCCTTTTGGTGTACGGGACGATGCTTCAAGCAGCTGGGCCACCTGGCTAGGGTGGAATAGTATTTCTTAATATTGCATCTTTCTTGAGATTTCCTGCAGTTTTGCTTATTTGTTTATTTTTAAAGTTGATTTGTTTGAACCAGATAAAATAAGGTTTACCTGTTTATCTTTTTTTTTTTTTAATTACCACCCCTCCTCATTTTGAACTTTTAATGCTGTCATCTAGATTATTGACATCATAAACCAGATTTTAGCAAGAGCTTTCTGTCTGGTTTCTCTAACCCCATTCATTGCCTCTTTTCTCCCACAGCCAGCAGTTCTCTTCCCACCAAAACTTTTGATCCATTTAGCTTCTTCCTAAAATATATATGAGGGGATGCCATTTTTAAGCTTAAAAACTTTCAATGAATAAGCAAGGTACAAAATTGTTTAGTATGCTTTTGAACTTCTTATGGAGAGATATGCTTCTTGTGCTAGGGTGGGGGTGGGCAGGGCAGGGAGCTCTGCCTGTAGGGCCCCCCTGGCCTCCATGGATGAGAAGTCTATCAAGACAAGATCTGCTTGGGGAGGAAAGGTGGCCGATCTCTCAAAGAAGGGCCAAGAGCCTTTTCCTCAATGGGCTTTTATTGGGTTTATTTTGCACAGGAATACAGATAAAGTTCATTAACCATTGTCCAGCAGTAAGGATCAAACAATAGATAACATACAAAGAACTCTGAGGGCCTATTCTGAATCAGGGTCTGTTAGCTAAAGGGCTACAAAACTTTGGGAAGCAAGCTCACATCCTGCTCGGACCCTTATCAGAAAATTGAGAACATTCTTAGCAAAGCAGGTTTCACAGGATTTTATGCATTCTTTCTTAGGCCTGATTGCCTCAAGGAACCTGCCCTTTCCAGCACAAGTCTACACGGCCCTGTGTCAGGCCCTGTGTCATTATTTCAGGCTTCAGTCAGGCAGGGGAAGTAAGGCAGCCAAGAGATTAGGAGACTTCTTGAAGCTTTGTCTCCTTAGCGGTTTATGGTCCCAAGGTCTCTCACTCAGCCTTAGCCATTGGGGGTTACAGCTTCTGAAACCAGGCAGGGCAGTTCCCAACATTTCTGTGAATTTCTGTAATCCTTAGAAGATTAGACTCTATGCTTCAGTTTTTTAAAGAAGGGGATGATAATATAGCTACATTGTGTATTATGGTAGGGATTAAAGAAGTTAATGCATGTTAGGTATTTTAAACAGTGTATTATATAGATAGTAGTATGTTACACAGTGCTCTATACTTTATACATAGTAGGCATGCATTCATTAAAATGTTTAGAAATTTGGAATATTGGTGAATAAATGTATGAATTAAATGAAACATTCTTAGTTTTCAGAAATTAATGTAAGAGCAAACTAGTTTTTTTTACAACCAATATTTTTTCACTCAAGAAATTATAATCGAGTGGTATCTATGTGTCAGGCAGTAGTGTGAGGTGTTGTGAACAACATGGTGAATAAAGACAGTGTGTGCCCTCAAAGAACTTACTAAAATACTGAATTACTCTGTCAGCGATGGGCTTCATAAAGAGTGTAACAGGAAGGAACCTTCTAACTTGTTTTGGTGATTAGAGTAAAAAGCAGCCTATTCTGATTGAAAATAAATCTGAAGAATACTCTATGGTGTACCAAATTATTACACTTTTATTTTGCTTGCTTTAGAAAATAGACTATCAGCCATTGTATCCAACATGATAACCTTAGTTGCCAGCATAGTTATTTTTCACAATCACAATGATAATAATTAGTGAGTCTTGACCTCATGTTAATAACATTTTTGACATCTCTGAGAGCCGGAAATTGACTTAAATTATTGTTTCAGATAATGGTTCTATTTATGTGGTGATTACTCTAAAATTAGGTATATTGTAAAATTTCTATGACTTGCATTTTATTGTCATAATTAGGAGATAGACTGAAATTTGGCAAATTCTTGATTTTAATATTTGTAATTATATATAGAGATTATATATTTATACATAGAATCATTTGTATTTCTCTACACATTAGGTATTAACTCCACAAAACTTGGAATTGTTAAGAGCCCAAATACAACAAGAATTGGAAACTCCAATGAGAGAGCGTTTTAGGAATCTGGATGAGGTAAGTCATTTATACCAAAAGAACTATGCATTTATCTGCATATGACTGTGAAAATTTGCTTGATGAAAAGCAGCATTCCCTACCTAAAAGCCCTGCAGTGGCTACCCTTTCACTCAGAGTCCGTAGAGTGGCCCTTAAGGCTGCACAGGATCAGACCCCATTCCCTCCCTGCTTTTCTTTTCTCTGTCTATGTTAGCCTCATCGTTAGCCTCGTTGATGCTGCTTTGGCATTCCAGAAATGATACAGTTTAAGAGTCTTTGCTCTAGCTTTTGCTTTTACCTTGAACACTGTCCTTCCAGATGCCTCATGGCCAGCCTCTCTATCACCTTCTCAGTGAGGCCTACTTTGACCAAACCCTGCCCCCGCTTAATGCGCCAGCTTGCCTTTTCCATCAGACTTTAGCCCTTTGGATCCCCATTTACCCTCCTATACATTTTTATTTTCTCTAGTACTTACCACCTTCTGATATGTATAATAATTATTGTGCTTATTTTTTAATAGTCTCTTTTACTACCTGTAGGAATAGAAACTGCATTAGAGGAGGAACCTTATCTGTTTTGCTCACCGTTATAGTCCAAGTTCCTCGAACAGTCCCTAGCCTGCAATAGGTGCTCAATTACTATTTGTTGAATGAAAGAATGAATTTAATGCCATCTAAGAAAAGTAAAAATTTGGTACAGTTTTCCTTCAGATTATGATTAATCTCCTTATATGAAACCTTGGTTTAATATGACTAAATATTTAATAAAGGGGACAGGAAAAGATAATAGACATTAAATATGGTAGGTACTATACTAGGTATTTTATATATGTTACCTTATTTAGCAGATATACTGGGCCTTATACATACAAATGAGTATTTTCCCCTTCAGAATGGACCTCTTTGGAAAGCTGTTGACTAGTGATGTTGCCATTGCATAAAATAATTGTAGATCCTGTTTTATAAGTGGCTTACTGGCTTAAATCATCTTTTGAATATTCTCCTAATGGATAATCAAAGCATTGTAGCTTTGAGAGTAGGTCTAATTTTTGGATATGAACAAAACCCCTTAGACCTAAGTGATCAAGTTAGGTAAAAACATTTTTTAAAATTTCAAAACAAAAAGGAGAAAGGACTCATGGACATGGGCAACAGTGTGGTGTTTGCTGGGAGAGGGAATAGAAGAGGACTAAAGGATAATAGGGGAAAATGCAGTAAAGATTAAATTAAAAAATATCAAAACAAAGTATGTCTCTACTAAAATCACAAAACCCATTTCCTTGGTTTGTGAACTGGCTTAGAAGAGAAATCTTTTGACTGAAGATTTCTAGGGAACTGAGTATCTTAGGAAGTTTCTTTATTAATATCCTGGTGTTATGTTGAAATAGTGTCTCCTCCTCCTTTCTGTTCTGCTATTTAGAATGAGATTCAGAATGCCACGGCTTTCAGTGTTGGGAAACGGGGTGGGAGCATACCAGGGATGCGTGTGTTTCTGGTTAGTTGGGAGAGTTGGTGCTTCGTATATTCTTCAGACTGATGTATTGGGTTTAACTACCATTGTAATATTTGAGCCTTAAGTTATTGTACTAAATATTAAAATAATCTTTTATGTATTTTGAATTCATTCTGACTTTTAGGGGTATTTTTTGTTTTATCATCAAATTAATTTTTAATCTATTATATTTTGAAAGGTGTGTTATTTTCTTAGATACTATTTTATTAAGTCCAGAGGTCAAAACTTTTGACATGCTATATACATTTCTGTACATTTTTTATTATGAGAACCAGTGAAGAAGTAAGGTTAATTGAGTGGTGATTGGCTTTATCAGTGACTTTTCGGGAATGTGCTAATTCTGTGTGCAGCATACTTGGTATCAGAACTTTTCCAAGGTTCATTTATACTTCTGTTAAGCTTATTTTTTACATTTATAATTGCTCTGAGTATAATGTACTTTAAAATTATATTTGCAAAAGTAATTTTTGGGGTAAATATAAATTTCCTTTATAATTTGTGATAAATTTTAGTCTTCTTTTAACTTAGGAAGTTGAAAAGTATAGAGCTGAATATAATAAGCTACGCTATGAACATACGTTTCTCAAATCAGAATTTGAACACCAGAAAGAAGAATTTGCACGTATTTTAGAAGGAGAAAAAATAAAATATGAATTAGAGGTGAGTGATTGACTATAGTAGTTAGTTATCTTTCTAGTCAAAAAAACTTTATGATTATATATTTTTTATAAATCGCAAGTGAGCATTGGTGCCATAATTAGTTTTGTTAAGTAATGGTGAAGTATTGGTCATGCTTTCCATCTGCTCTATAGTACTATTTTTCTTGTGAATGTTCTTTTTTGCTGTTAGATTTTTCTACTCTTTGCTGCCTTCATTTTGCCCAAGTCAATGGTGATAGTCTCTTTTCTCCTACAGACACAGAGGACTTCTCTCTTTGCAAATATACTTGTCCGTGTGATTCCCTATTTAGCAGTGTCCCTGTCTCTTTCTTGGAACCATACCACAAACGAGAGAGCTCTGGCTGTCAGCCCACGAACCTTGTTTCCACTGGTATAAAGAAGGGGTTTACACCTTAGGGTGCGCCCGTCACCTTTCAAGAGCTGTGCTGTGTTCTTCGACATCAGCAACAACATCCTCTCTCTGCTGCCTATGACCTGCACTCTTACTCTGTCTCTGTTGCTTTTGGCATCCTTTCTACTCGTTTTGTGGTTTGTCTCCTGATATTTCCAAAAATGGGATTTGTGTTTCTCATCTTTATGTTGCTTTTAGATGAATTTTCAGGATGGAGAGAAATACCAATTTTATCCAGGTATGGTCAAATAACAAATGTAATACTAATTGAACTTGTAAAAAAGTTTGTCGTCTATAGTTATGTGAAGCATTTTATGTACAAATGCATCTGTGTTATACATTTATTGCATTGTTGTTATTTGGAATCAAGAGTTAACATATGCTCACTTTCCTTTACCAATAACTAACTGGATGAAGCCGACTTTTGTGAACAGTGAGTGTTTCATGATTGTTTGTTATGTAAGAAGCTGTATGAACTTTAAATCCAGTTCATTAACAATATAGTACCAGAAAACTATAAATATTTATGATAGTCTTTTGCATTTAAAAATTCTTTACAGCTTTAAATGCTTTATTCATATATGATCTCACTTCAGTTGTAACAGTGTCTCCATTTTAAATGAGGACACTAAAGCACAAGACAAGTGACTTGCTCAAAGGCTCCAAGTCGCAAAGAAAGTCAGCAGCCACATTAACAATAGAAGTCAGGTACCCCAACTCCCAGCTCTGAGTTGTAGGTTTGAAATAGCCAATGATGTGAAATTGCCACACTAATTAGAAGTCAGCCTGCAGCTCTACTTTTGTCAAGAGATAAATAGACCCATACTACATGTGATGACGAGAGAGTTTGAATCTGGAATTATAACAGATTTAGGGTAGCTGCATATAAAATTTTTATTGTGGAAAAGAGAAATAAAAAAGATTTCCAGTCTGAAATGTAGATTTAGTATACTGAAGAGTAAATACTGAGATTGAGGGTAGTGGTGCTTTATTTCATAGTTTGTCTTTTAAAATCTAATAATGATGTTTATCTGGTAATGATTATTTGTATCTTTTCAGTTCCTTAGTATTATTGTTTTTGTAAAGAATGAAACCTGTATCTGAAATCTGATGGCTAGTATATTTTTTGCCTATGAAAGGCCAAATGATATTTATTAAAAATTTTAAGGAGTCGGTTAATTTCATAACTGGGATGCTTTATGGCATTCTTAGGAATTTAAAGATAAACAGGTAGCTGAGAAGCCATAATTAGTAGAGGCTAGAAAAGTGAGACTTTCTGATAAGACCTAAGTTCTTTGTATCTACTTCCCAATTAATTATGCAGGATCTACATTAATTACCGGATTACTTGGTATTTTATTTGATCATTTATCTTAATATACTCCGGTTTCTATACACAATAACAGTAAAACCTACTGAGATGATTGCCTATCATGAAACAGCAGTAAAACTTTCAAAGAAAAGCCTATTCTTGCCATTCTCAATTCTAAACAATTTAACTGGTGTAAAATATGTTAATTTGATGTACTGAAATAATTGTTTTTTCTTTCATTAATTAAGGATTCATACAACACTTGTGCACTTTCACTTCTGCAGATACAATGAAAGAAGTAACTAATATTCTTTAGTGTTTTGGTTCTTAGGGGAAATCTTTGGGAAGATTTTTTTAGTGAGAGGTTTCCTGAGAAATACTTCAGGAATTCACATCTCCCTCATGATATTCTGAAATAATGTTTATGAAAGAAGATACCTTTATCTTCTGAAAAAGATAATATGATTTCTCAATGCCTAGATAGTTGTTATTTAAAAGTTGTGCCATTTTGTTTTTGTTATGTTATTAAGAGTCTAATTTTGTATTAGGCTGCAAATAATAGTAATGAAGAGCAATACAGAGCAGGTACAGGTCATTATTCTGCTAGACTAAATGAGTGAAAGAAGCAAGTGTAATTCAGTGTGCAAGTATTAAGATCTCGAGAGGGGGCATTGAGCACTGCAAGAATGATAAAATACATAATGACAGGTCCCAGAGATTACCCCATCATCCTCTTCAAAGTGATGGAGCTCTACCTTAGCTTTTAAGGGGCTAGTGAGAAGCCAGAGTTCTGTAGCAAGAAGGAGAGCCACTCTGTGTCCCTGTTATCATATGCTGTTTTTTTCCTTATAGCACTCGTGGCCCACAGCTGATACTGCGTGTCTGATTTGGTCCTTATCCTGACACATATGTCAGTAGATCTTATGAAACCTCTCACAACACTTCCTTTCTGTCTAGTATGTTCTGAAGTACTCTCTGGAATGGTGCTCTGGACCTGGAAGGTTCCTTTATCTAAAATATTAAAAATTCTCTGATGCACCCCTGTCAGATTACTTTAACCACATCACAATTGGCAAAAATCTCCCCAATTAAAATTAAATTACCTCTATGATTGATTTTGGCAAACTTTTAGATGGGTTTTGTGAAATTTTATTAAAATTAAACTGTGAATGCAGTTCAGAGTACCTCAAAAACTAAACTTTTTAACATGTAAAATTTTTAAATGTTCATTTAGTGTGACATTGAGAGCTGACTTCTGGGTGCATCAGTGTCCTCATCTGTAAAATGGCGTTAACAATAGTACCCATCTGATGGAGTTAAAATATGTAAAGTGCTTAGACAAGGACCAAGCACATAATAAGCATTCCTTAAATGCTAGATTTTATTTAATTTAAAATTATACGTCCACAGATTTATTGAGTATATGATCCTGTTCTTTATTTTAGTACACTAGAGTTTTCAGTGTCAGACCAGCACGTAGGTACTTTGAATGGTTTGAAGGCAACTGTGATTACAGTGCCTGCATTCCCTACTTTCGCTGTACTCCCAGCATTCCAGCTGCCTCACTGGCAGGTGCTCCCTGCTCTGGCTTTTTTATTTGTCACAGTTATCTTCCTTTTACTACCCTCATGACCAAGGTGACTCTTGGGGCCTGAAAGCCACAAATGCTATTATTTCTGTTCTCTTGTTTGGTCTGAGTAGAATTCTTTTTAAGACAATGAAGGAAAAGAGATTGTAATTTCCAAAAATAGATTAAAATGTGAACTTTAAATCTGAGTAAACTATTACCTCCTAGTGTAAATAAATAACAAAATGTTTTCATATTCTGTGATTGATTTTTTTTTTTAAAGATTTTATTTATTTATTTTTAGAGAGGGAAGGGAGAGGGAGAGAGAGAGAAACATCAGTGTGTGGTTGCTGGGGGACATGGCCTGCAACCTAGGCATGTGCCCTGACTGGGAATCGAACCTGCGATGCCTGGTTCGCAGCCCGCGCTCAATCCACTGAGCTATGCCAGCCAGGGTCTCTGTGATTGATTTAGAAAGTTCAGTTCTAGTACATATGGGAAAAGGGGGAAACTTAGAAAAGTAGAAAAGCGGGAATATAAAAAGGTAAACTAACTTGATTTTAAAAACTAAGATCTGGAAACTTGAAACTCTATGTGCAAAATGTTTATTGTAATTCCTGACATATAGTAAATACTCTACAAAATGATATTACTATTAGTTCCTGACAGCATTAGTCATAATGCTAATTATAATAAATACAAAAGATATTTTTAAAATGTACAATATCTATATGAAGAGAGCTACAAAACTCATTGAATGAAATCAAAGAAAAACTAAATAAAAGGAGTGGTATTTCATGTTCATGGATAGGAATACTCAAAAATGTCTCAAGATGTCTCTTCTTCTCAACTTAATATATAGATTCAGTATAATCCCAGTGAAAAACTCAGCAAGTATTTCGTGGATATCAACAAACTGATTCTGAAGTGTATTCTATTCTAGAATAGCCAACACAGTCTTAGAAAAAAACAAAGTTAGAGGACCGACGCTACCTGACTTCAGGACTAAACTATAAAGCTATGGTAATTGAGACAGTGTGCTGTTGAATAGACAAATATAGATCATTAGAACATATCGAAGAGTCTAGAAATAGACCTACATGAATATAGTGAAGTAATCTCTTTTTTAGAAGATTTTATTTACTTATTTTTTTAGAGAGAAGGGAAGAGGGGGAAAAGGAGAGAGAGAGAAACATCAATTGATTGCTTCCCATTTGCGCCGCAACTTGGAACCAAACCTGCAACCCGGGCATGTGCCCTGACCGGAGGTTGAACCAGTGACCTTTAGCTTTGCAGGACAATGCCCAGCCAGTGGAACCACACTGGTCAGGCCTATAATGAACTGATCTTTGACAAATGAGAAAAGGCAGAATGAAGAAAAATAGTCTTTTCAACAAATGGTGCTAAAAAAACTATACATACAAAATAATGGACCTGGACATAGACCCCAAAAATTAGTTCAAAATAGATCTTAGGCCTAAATGTAAAATGTAAAACTATCAAACTGCTACAAAATAACATAGGGAAAAACCAGATGAGTTTGGGTTTGTTGATGACACTTTAGATGTAATACCAAACACATGATATGTGAAAGAAATAATTGATAAGTTAGACTTTATTAAAATTAAGAACTTGTGCTCTGTGAAAGGCACTGTCCAGAGAATGAGAAGACAAGCCATAGACTGGGAGAAAATACTTGAAAAAGGCATATCTGAGAAAGAACTATAACCCAATATATACAAAGAACTGCAACTCAACAATAAGAACACAAACAGTCTGAGTTAAAAATGAGCCAAAGACTTTAAAAGACACTTCACCAAAGAGGATATATAGATGGCAGATAACCATAGATGCTCAACACCATGTGTGAATAAGGCATTGATATTTAAAACAATGGTGAGATACATACCTGTTAGAATGGCCCAAATCCAAAACACTGACAATACCAAATGCTGGTGACAATGTGGAACAACAGACTTTGGGAATGAAAAATGATACAGCAACTTTAGAGCACAGTTTGGCAGTTTCTTATAAAACTAAACATAGCCTTACCATGTAATCCAGCCGTTATACTCTTTGGTATTTACCCAGAAGAGTTGAACGTTTATATTTGCACAACAACCTACACACAGATGTTTCTAGCAGCTTTATTCCTAATTGCAAAAACTTGGAAGCAACCAAAATGGCCTTCTGTAAGTGAATAATTAAATAAACTGTGGTACATCCAAACAATGGAAGACTATTCAGTACCAAAAAGATGTGAGCTATCAAACCATGAAAAGATGTGAGGAACCTTAAGTGCAAATTACTAAGAGAAAGGAGCAATCGGAAAAGGCTATATATTGCAGGATTCCAACTATATGACATTCTAGAAAAGCCAAAACTATAGAGACATTAAAAAGAGAAGTGTGTGCCCTGGGGATGGGGGGAGGGAGGGATGAATAGGGGGAACGCACACTATTCAGTATGATACTATAATGGCAGATACATGCCAATATACATGATCAAAATCCGTATGATAGGCAACACCAAGAGTGGACCCTCATGTAAACTGTGGACCATGGGTGTTAATGGTATGTCAGTGTAGGTTCATCAGTTGTAACAAAGGTACCACTCTGGTGTGACATGTTGATAGTGGGGGAGGCTATGTGTATGGAGACAGGGATATATTGAACTCTCTGCACTTTCTGCTCAATTTTCCTGGGAACCTAAAACTGTAATATAAAGACTTAAAAAAATGACTGGGCATGCAAAGAAGCAGAAAAATGTATTTCATAATAGAGAAAAAAGATCAATCAATAGGAACAAACCTAGAAATTACTGAATTAGTAGACAGAGTCAATAAACTATATATAAATATACTCCATATATCCAGTAAGTTAAGGGAAACCTTGAACATGATGAGAGGAATGGAAAAGATTTTATTGTATTGTTGTTTTTTGTTCATTATTATTATTATTTTTAGATAGAGAGGGGAATGGAGGTAGAAAGAGGGAGACAAACATTGATGGGAGAAACATTGATTGGTTGCCTCTCATACATGCCCTGACTGGGGACCAAACCTGCAACCTAGGCCTGTGCCCTGACCAAATTGGCAACCTTTTTGCTTTGCGGAATGATGCCCAGTCAACTGAGCCCCACTAGTCAGGGCCATGGAAAAGGCTTCAAAGAAAAGTTCCTAGTGACGAAAAGTACAGTCTAAATGAAAAATTCACTAGAAGTGGATTAGAGTCTGTGGAAGAAAAGATAACAGCTAAATTGCAGTTAACAGCAATAGAAACTATCCAAGATGAAATACAGAGATAAAAAGTACAGGGAAAAATGATTATAGCACATAATGGGACAACATCAGATCATCGAAATTCTCAAAGGAGAGGGAAGAACAGAAAAAAAAATAGTTGAAATAATGGTCAGATTTTTCAGATTTCCTGGGAACTATAAACCACAGATCCAAGAATCTCAATGAACCACATGCACAGAAAACATGAAGAAACCTACACCAAGGCACAAAGACTCAAATTGCTTAAACCTAGTGATAAAGAGAAAGTCTTAGAAGCCAACCAGAAGACTTCTCCTTCCAGGAAGAGGGAGTAGACGCACTTTCCCCTGTTCTTCCTGGTAAGCATAACAAAAAACACTGGACATTATTTATAAAACAAACATGAGAGGATGCCGAAAGATGGAGGAAAGGCATACCAGCCAAGAGCCTTGGGACCTAAGGACTGACTGTATTATGTTCCCTGTTTGTTCGTTTGTTGTTGTTGTTAAGTTTTGTCTCACAAATTGCTGACTCGATGCTGAAGAAAGTAGCAGTTTGGCCCAGATGATAAAAATACCCAACACAGGCCTGTTCTTTCTAGGCAAGATACTAGGAAAAGAACAACCTAGTATCCTAGTTAACTTAGGTAATTGCAGTTCTACTCCAGCCAAATACTGCGGTAAAACTGGATCTAAGCCCACCCACCGCTGAGACAGAAATTTTAAATAAGAATCAAGAGTCTCCTGTAATACAATACCCTGAAAGTCCAAATTTTAATAAAAAATCATTTGTCATACTGAGAACCTGGAAGATCTCAAACAAATAAATAAGGCAATCAATAGATCTTACACTGAGATAACAGAATTATCTGGCAACTATTCAACATAGCCATGGTAAAAATGCTTCAGTGTACAATTAAAAACATTCTTGGAACAAATGAAAAAATAGAGTCTCAGCAAAGAAATAGAAAATTATAAAGAAGCACCAAATGAAACTTTCAGAACTGAAGAATGTGATGACCAAAAAAACCCTCCAAAAAACAAACAAAGATGCCTCAATTGCTGGGCTCAACAGCAGAATGGAGGGGATAAAAGAATCCGTGAGCTTGAAGATAGTATATTAGAAATCACCCAATGTAAAGAAACTATAGAAAATAGATTAAAAAAAGAAATAAGTAGGGATAGCCTCAGGTACCTATGGGAACATAACAAACGATCAAAGATTTTTGTCCTAGAAAGGAAAAGAGAAAGAGGACAGTGCTAAAAAATATACTTGAAGAAATAAAAGGCTAACTGTCCCCAAGCTTTGATAGACACACCGTAACAGATTCAAGAATGTGAGTGAACATCAAACAGGATAAAAGCAGTGAAATTCCCAGTAAGAGACATCAGACTTAAACTCTACAAGCAAAAATACTGAAAGCTGCAAGGAAGAAATGATACCTTCCTTATAAGAGGAAAACAATTCCTAGGTATTGATATTTCTCATCAGAAACCACAGAGTCTATAGTGACGTGTGACAACATTATCCAGTTCTGAAAGAAGAGTGTCAAGTCACAGTTCTATATCCAGCAAAAGTATTCTTCGGGATTGAAGGGTAAATCAAGACATTCTTACAAGAACGAAAACTAAGAGAATCTTGCCAATACACCTATCCAAAAGAGTGTGTAAGGGAGATTCTCTAAACAGAAAGAAAACCAAGTAAAAGGAACCTCAAAACATGAAGAAGGATAAAAGAGCACAGTAACCAAAACTATGGGTATGTATATAGTAGACTTTCTTTTCATGAGTGAGTTTTCTAAATTCTGTTTGATTTTAGGAGCAAAAATTATAAACACTGTCCAGTATGTTTTAAAATGTACAGAGAGGAAATACTTAAGATAATTATATTATGAACAGGGGCAAAGTGTTGTAAAAGGAGGAAAGTTTTTTGTCACTGGAACTGATAAAATGAATCCGACAGACTATGATTATATGTGATGTAACACCTATAGCAACAACTAAGAAAGCTATACACAAGATACCCAGAACATTATAGATAAATCAAAATGGAATCCTTAAAAAATGTTCAAGTAACACACAGGAAGGAAGGCAGGATAAAGACAACAAACTTAAAAATAAAACAGAAAAAACCTTAAGCCATAATATATTAATTGTTGTAATAAATGTAAATTGTCTAAATATACCAGTTAAAAGACAGATTTACAGAGTTCATTTTAAAAATAAAAGACCCAACTATATACCATCTCCAGAAAACTTCAAGTACAACAATATAGATAGTTAGTAAATGGACAGAAAATGATACATCATGCAAAAATTAAAAGAAGCAGGAGTGGCTACATTAATATCAGATAAAGTGGATTTCAGAGCAAAGAAAAATTTAAAGGTAGACTGTATATAATGACAAAAACCACTCCTCCAAGAAGACAGTGAATACTAAAGGTATATGAACCAGAGCTACAAAATAATGTGAAGTAAGCACTGATAGAACTAAAAGGAGAAATAGACAAATTCATAATTACTATTGAGGACTTCACACTCCTCTCTTAAAAATCGATAGAACAATTGGAAAGTTAGGACAGCTGTAGAACTGAACAATACCATCAGCCAAAAGAATCCTGTCAACATTTATTGAACACCACCCAATAAGAGTACCTACATACAATGTTTCAAGTGGTCACTGAGCATATTACCAAGATAGGTCATAATCCTGGGCCATAAAATAAACGTCAGCAAATTTATAACAATTGAAGTTACAGAGAGTAGTTCATCAGTCACTGTAGAATGAAACTAGAAATCAGTAACTGAAAGGTAGCAGGGATGTCTTCAAATGAAATGACACACTTCAAGTCATTCATGAGTCATAATTCAATGAAAGAACAATTTCAAAAAAATAAATTGACCTGAACAAAAATGAAAATACAACACATTAAAATACCTGGGACACATCTAAAGCAGTGCTGAGAGGAAAATTTATAGCACTAAATGCATTCATTAGAAAAGAAGTGTCAAATCAATAATCTAAGTTTCCACCTTAAAAGCCTAAAAAGAGAGGATCAAAGTAAACCCAAAGCAAGCAGAGGGTAGGAAATAAGAAAGATAAAAGCAGAAACCAATGAAATTGAAAAACAAAAACAGTGAAGGAAATCAGGGAAATAAAGAGCTATTTCTTTGAGATTAATACATTGACAAATCTTTAGCTAGACTGACAAAAAAGAAGACACGAATTACCAACATCAGGAATGAAACCAAGTATCACTGGAGACCTTACAGATATCAAAAGGGTGATAAGGTAATCCTATTAGCTTATATAGAGGTGAACAACTCCACCCAAATAAATTTGACAAAGAGATGAAATAGGCATGTACTGATATAACTCTGCTCATATGAAATAGATAATTTAAATAGTCATATAACTATCAAGGAAACTAAATTTGTAATTTAATAATTTCCCGAAAGATGATTTCACTGGAGAATTCTACCTAGTGATTTTTAAAAAATGAGAACCAATTCCACACAATGTTTTCTAGAAAATGGAGGTGGGGTGTTGTAGCCAGTGCGGGAAACTGGGTGATAGGTACACAAGATCTCTCTGTATTATTCCTTACAACTGCATCTGAACCTGCCACTATCTAAAAATAAAAAGTTAATTTTTAAAAAGTTGAGGAAAAAGATATTTTTTATAGAAAACAAAGATAAGAATGGCAACAGACTTCTTTTTGGAAATAATAGAAGCCCAAAGACAGTATTTTTAAAATTCTGAAAGAAAAAATTTAGGCCATTGATGGCAATGCCTATACTCTTAACCATTGCTCTGTGCTGCGTTATGCAGAAGGTAAAAACAAAGACTGCTGGAGCAGTTAGATACACAGCCTTTTTCTTTCGGGTGCTGTGGAGAATTAGAATGGTGCTACCATCCCTTAAAAAGAAGATCAGCAATTATTACTAGTTCCTGATCTGTTTATGTTCAGTTTTCTTTACCTCAACAATTTTTTAAAGGTAAAATTGGTTAATACATAATTTTTCCCACCAAGTAAGCTTTTATATTCTCAAATAGAGTAAAGTAAGTATGGAGGTAACTAATTCAGGCAGATTTGGATAAATATCATAAAAGAGAAATTCAAACAAAGCCTTTTGTAAGTTTAGAAAAAGGATTGCAAGCACAGCTGTCCTTTCAAGGAAGATGACGTGTGAATCTGATGGAGAGCAGAGGAGAAGGGAGGAGCCGAGGATGTGTCCGAGGTCTGTGCCCAGGTGACCGGGACAACTTTGGTGTCATAGCAGTGATTGAATACAAGCTTCTTGATAGCACAGGTTTTGTGTTCATTTGCTTGTCTGCTTGGTTCTCTGATGTGTCCTTACTGCTAGGAACAGTGCTGTGTACATAGTAAATACTCAATAAGTATTTGTTTCATGACAATAAATGAATAGAAAAATTAGAAGGCAGTGATTACCAGTTTTTGTTGGAATGATTTGATAGTGAGGTCTGGTTTAGTTGTAAATGTGTGATCTAATAATCCTGACTCTGCATTAGCCAGCTCAGTCCATAGTTTCAGCTACCACTTTAGCCCCTCCAAACTACTAGAGAAAGTAGTGATACAGGAAACATGCTGGTCAAGAACATTAGCTCTCTGACCCCCTACATAATTTGAAGACAAGATAAATTATGTTACTAAATACAATTATCTGTGCAGCTCATTCACCTCAGCACTCATTCAAGTACTCAGTAAAGACACCATGGTCTGAATCTGAGTTGTACATTGACTCCTGACCCAGATGAGTTACCTTATGCAAAAGCTCAATCAATGGTCTAGCCCAAGCCCTTTATTTTAACTGAGGCTAAGGTGGAAAAGAGACTTGCACAGTCACACAAATAGCTGAAAAGAAAGAGAAATGGAGGAGAAAAAGTAGTCAGGGACCAAACCCCAGGGATAATGTTTATGTGTAAAGGGTAGGAGGAAAAATAGGAGAAACACTTCTTAGGTGGGCTTTTGAGGGCTTGATTCTGAATTATACAGTTGCCTTCTAATAAAATTGTATCTTTCTGGAAAAAAAAATTTGCTGGCTAGATAGTTCTGTTTCCCATTCACATCTTTAATTCCACATGTCCAAAACCAAACTGGAATCACTACATATTAAAACTGAAAGGATCTTAGAGGGCCTCCAGTCTAACCTCTCGTTTTACAGATGAGAACACTCACACTTCTTTGATTCATATATAGCAGGGCGAGCAATCAGTTGTCTCTTGGGCCACTTTTGCCAAGGTTGCAGAGCTTTACTTTAAGTCCTTTTGGCTTGGAAGGAGACTTGTAAGCTCATTCTAGCTACAAAACAAACGCTGGTGGTATTCAGAGCCATGGTTTCTAGGCTTTTTTATTAAACAATGGAATCCTTTCTTTAAGTTGAGTCATCTGAAGAAACCTCATATATATATAAGGAGACTAAAAAGTAGCTCTGGTTAACAACAAAGATTTGAGTGGTGGTGGTGGTGGTGGTAAGGGACATATAGTTTGGGAGATCCTGTAAGGAAAGAATGAGTTTTACCGTGACTACTTGGCCCCCTCATTCCCAGAGGTGAGGTGCCTGTGAGGTGCCTCAGAGGTTAGGAGCCAGTTTAAAACCCACTCATTGGGAGGCCCATGGGATCTTGAAGTGATGGTTGGCAGGAACGAGGAGAACACTGGTGGTTCTGCTCTACAAGTTCCCCAGTGACTTTTCTCAATGCCTTGGAGCAGTGATTTCCAGTTGTTTCGTGAATCTGAGAATTAGGAACGATGCCATCATTACAACTGGGGCCTTAATAAACTCTCAGATGTCATTTAAAAATTCTCATCAGTCACATTTGTAGTTATTTATATGGACAAATAGCTTTTTTTTTTTTTTGGTGAATTAAGTTGCCTTAGAATAGATCATTTTATTAACATAGCAATAGTTCAAGAATTACTGTCACGTAAGGAGGAGCTGGGCAGTAATCAGCATATTGATCTTGTGTAAGCCCCTGTAATGTTGTGATCAGTTTTTTAAATATTTGATATTATAATCATTATTTTTATAGTATTACTTATAATTTTTAATTTTATTTGGCAACTGATGAAGCCCCATGCTAGATACCATGGGGAGATAAAGGGAAACTGGGACAAGGTACTTGCACTCAGATTTGAGTCATGCTGAGTCAGAATGAAGAATGCGACATTTTAGAATTTTTTCTTAGTACTTCATTTTACTACCTGTGCTTTCTCTTTTACGTTATACAACTTTAAGTTTTAATTTACTGACTTATACTGCATGCTCGTGACTGAAATTCAGTAATTTAAAGTGGTATGCTTTCTTTCAAATTGTTGTCAGATTGCGAGGCTGGAGAAAGATAAAGAAGATCTGCACAACCAGCTGGTCAGTGTCGATCCCACACGAGACAGCAAACGAGTGGAGCAACTCGTACGAGAAAAAGGCCATTTGTATCAAAAAATAAAAAATTTAGATGCCGAAGTAGCAGAATTAAGGGCCGAAAAAGAGAATTCTGGCACTCAGGTAGAAAATCTCCAAAGAATTCAGGTGCGACAGTTGGCTGAGACGCAGGCTACAGTCCGATCCCTGGAGGTAAGGTTTCAGTTGCTTCCGGATAGAAGAAAAAAAGTGTCCTATACTTTTTTTTTTTAAGTGCAGTTGACAAGCCTCTGATTTTTAGAGAATAAATGTATGCTCACCAGTCTAATCCTGACACATCTGTGGAATCCCAAGAGTATATATATTCTTTCTGTATAGAAGAAAATTACTGATTCATAAGCAATGGATATGCTGACACATACGTAAAGGGATTATTTCTTCTTTGGGAGTCAAGTATTTCTTCTTTGGGAGTCAAGTCACCTATCTTAAATGATATAACTCTTGTAATGCCACAGAGTAGAATATGCAAAATCCAAAATAATTTATTTGAGTTTCTGGAGACTAAAGTCATCTCAAACCAGAAAGAACAATTTCTTCCTAGACAGTTATTTCCTTATACTGGAATTTAAGATCTTAAAAATCATAAATCCTGCTTAAACAGAACTACCATACTTACAGACCTGTCACAGCTTTTTGCCAGAGAATAAAATTCGCTTTGGCTACTAATGCGTAAGCCTTCACTGAATTGTGTTCCTGAGTTCACTAGAGAGGGAGAAGAGCTGGCAGATCAAGGCTGATGCTTCCAGAGGTATTCTCCATTGAGAATTTTTGATTTCCATTGTGGGAGAGGAAAAACTTTTGCCTCATCCATTTAGGTTCAGTGATTGCAGATTGTGAATTAGTAATGACAACAGACATTAGTAAGAGAAAAGATAGATTTTTATTCATATATGTACATGGAAGTTCACAGAAAAATGTGTCCCAAAGAGGCAGTTAGAATTTGGGACTTAGATACCATCTTAAGTAGGGAAAGGAGACGGGAAGAAAGGGCTCTTAGGAAAGATAAATGGGCCTTTAGGAGAGTAGATTGGAAACATGACAGTTTTGTGAAATGTCTTTTTAGGTGATTTCTTATCCTGATGCTGACTTCCTGTCTCTCATGATAGAAGTCAGTCTTCCCTGCTTATGAAGCCCCTGGGGAGAGCATTTATTGACAGTTAAATTCTTTTCCAAGGCTCCACTTTCAGGCAGATGAAAGGAGTTGAGGAAAACCCCCCTTTTTAAATGTGGGTTGATTCCCAAATGTTTCGACTCAACAGAATTTTCATGCCACAGTGGCAAGATATTCTGGACCCTTACACCATCTTTTCAGATGCTTACTCCTCTGAGTTCTTAGTGTCTAACAAGTAGCAAATACACTAGTTAGTGTTGAATTTGTTTTGAGCAGTCCAAAGTGCTTTGTTTTTTCATTCAGATAGTTGTGAAATGATTTGATTTGAAAGAAATTAGTGGGTACTTAGCTTGTAATTAAAATCCAGTATCCAAAAGAGTGACTTTTTTCCCAGTCAGCAAACTGGTACAAGGAGTATATTGGAAGATGTCACGTTTTTATTTATTTATTTTTTTTGGATGAAGCTTTTGATAGAATGTACTGGTACTGAACTATAGTTGTTGGTATAATTAATTGCTCTTTAATGTGAGGCAATTTGGAATGAGACCACTTGTGTTGCCACCCTTTCATCCTTTGTATATTTACAGGGTGATAGCATAAGTGGATGGTTACAACTGAATATGGTGTGTGGCCCCAGTGTAAGACTTGCCGTGGGGCCTGTTAGAGTGGCTATTTTTAGGACAAGTTTAATGATGACAAAGATGGGAGGTTCATTTGTGACATTTTCAAAAGGGCCTGTATTTAATTTTATCAGATGAAATGAAAATAAGCAATGACAGCAAGCATTTCTTTGACTTTTGACTTTTTTGACTATCATTGTGCCCAGAAACTATCATTTTATATTTGAGGAAAATGGAGGGGGGTTGGTTTGAATTATTTAAATGCCCTCCTATATTATATTTAAGATACATAGGAAATGAAATAAAGAACAGGCTGACAGTGTCTAGAGGGGAGAGGGGAGGGAATTTCAGGGGAAAAGGGGAAGAATTTACAGGAACAAGTATAAAGGACACATGAACAAAAACTAGGGGGTATAGAAATGGGCGGGAGGTGGGGAGGGCTGGGTGGGTATGCTGGGATGGGAGTAAAAGACAGAAAACTGTACTTGAACAAGTAAAATAAAATTTAAAAAAAAAAGATGCATAGGAAATGAGATGTGACAAAACTGAAGCTTATGCTTTAAATGCCAGGCATTTTTATTTTAAGTATTTGAGTAGAAATATTGTTTTAAAAGCATTTAGTTTTCCCTTCCTAACTGGAGAGTACTGTGAGTATTACCAACCAGAAATTTTTGACAACTTCAGGCTTCATTAAGAATCTTCATTAGCGATGAGGTTAAGAGCTCTGGAGCTCTTTGCCCGCCCGTACTTCCAAAGGATGCAAATTGGTTGAGGATTTTTAATTCTTATATCTCATTTTTAAAAAAAATCTCCATTGATTTTAGATTCAGTTTTTAATTCTTACCATTATAAATGAGCCCCCTCTTCTACTTCCAGTATGCTTTTTCATATCTGCTGTGGATTTGGAACCCCAAAAATGTATGTCTGAATCATGTCAGCAATAAGGGTAAATAGTTATCAAGTGAGTGCATTCATGAAAGAAGTATGAGAGTTTCATTTCACTGGTGGCTATCGATATGCTTTTTGTTCCAGATACCCCTGTTGCATATTTCTTGGAACACACATCTTTTATTTGAAACAAATGCTTTGAGAAAAATATGTTTTTCTTTGGTATGTGTTAGTATTGTTGAAATTTTGAATAATTTTGGGTAGTACGATTACACATATTTTAAATAGTATTTACTTTATTTTGTATATAATTGTAAAAAATTAGGAAAACATTTTTAAATATTTTGTTTTAATAAAAGGCTGAAAAACAGTCAGTTAAACTACAGGCTGAACGCTTGGAAAAAGAACTACAATCAAGCAATGAACAAAATACTATTTTAATCAGTAAATTGCATAAAGCTGAACGGGAAATAAATACATTGACCAGTAAAGTAAGTCATCTTATGTTTCTACTTCATTCTTTAGAATGCTTGATACTATAGAATGACAAAGAAATTGTGTATTTAAATAATTTGGTTGTCTATACTGAGATCTTTTTTTTAATGCTGGCATTCTCCAGTACCTTCCAAATATATGCCGACTACGACCAGTTCTTCTTACCTCCACCGTGAATGTTCCTCGTGTGCCTTCTCAGTCTTCTCCGAGCAAGCTCACTCTCCCTCAGGGCCTGTGAACTCTCCTGCCTGGCATGGCCTCCCTCAGATACCTACTCAGCTTGTTCCTTACCTCTTTCAGATGTTGCCTTGTCAGAGGCTTTCCTTGTCTTCACTTTGTAAAGTACCATCTTCCCTCTTCCTCTGCCCTCTTAATCCTCCTCATTTGCTTTATTTTTCTTCGTAGCTCTTAACACTATCTAATATATTCATATTTGTTTATTTTTTTTTGTCTCTCCGTTTTTTTCCATTCCCTTACCCCAATCAAATATAAGTTCCAGAGCTCAGGGACATTGCTTATATTACTGCTGTACCTCCAGCTCCTGGAAAAGTGCTGGTACACAGTAGGCACTTAATAAAAGTTAAGTGAGTAAATCAGTATTAGCAGCATCTGCATTTATGTTATTTAAGAAATATATAATTGTTTAACCATTCTATATACAGAGTTTTCTTAAGAACTTACGTATGCGTCCCTCAAATGCAGGATGAATGTGTAAGGAGTCCAGGAACCAGAAATAGGATAGCAATGATAGAGGTGTTTTATAGACTACTGTAGTAAAGAATATGAGCTCTGGAGTCAGACAGACATGGATTCAAATTTCATTTCTTCCACTTACTAGCTTTGTGACCTTGGGTAATTTACGTTCTCTCTGAAAACATTATTTTCCTTTATAAAATGAGACTAATACTTACCTTATACAGTGTGACAAAGATTAATGAGATATTGCACATAAAATATTTAGCATGGGATTGAGTATATAATTACCCAAATATTAGCTGTTATTATTATAATTATAATATTAGCTAGTAGAAGTAGTAGTAGTAGTACTTCGGGCATCTTTAAGAACTTAGGAATAAGACTGGTTACTATATCAGTGAAATACAGGTGTGGGCAAAAGTAGGTTTCCAGTTTTTTGTATGGAAAAATATATATAGGTTATGATTATTACAAGAGCTTTATTAACTCAAAAGAATAAACTCTGTTTCATGTATTCAAACTGTAAACCTACATTTGCTAACCCCTGTATGTATTTTCTGTCAAAGCAGAGTTATATGTAAAATCACCTTAAAAAACAAAATGGCTCCTAGACTAGAAAGATTTTACTGTAGTTTGGTAGAAGTGTATGAACTTACCTAATGGAATAATATATTATAATCTTTTTGGCCAAGGAATTACTTGAGAAGACTGAAGAGGTGTTTATGACAGAGAGTTTTAGTCAGAAGATGTTAAGTACTCTGGTCCCATTGAAAATACCATTATTGCTGTGGAAAGGAATGCACCAATCTGGTTTAATTTATGGCCATGAAACAATTCATCTCATTCCATTAACTTAAATTGAATGATCACCAAGCAACTTTCTGACTCTTATATGACTTCCCATGTAATTTTTGTCTCCAGGAAGAGAATGCACTGGTATTTCAGGCTTAGGGCATTGTACTTTCCATTACAGTTTTTTCTCATAATTAATAAACTGACATTCTGATTTGATAGATCATTCTTTGTAAATTTTATTAACATGAGTCTAGTCTTGAGAGTCTTTTAAGTGTGGTGACAAAATTAGATTTCTGTGACTGAAAGGCCAACACCATAATATCAGAGATTAGATGCCATCCCTTGGGAGATAGTCTACCCGATTTTTCCGTGGCAAACACATACTCTTTTACATTTGCAGATTGTATGTCTAGTGACAGTTCAGATTTTTGTTTGAATATCTATACTTTGCAGTTTACAAAGTAGTTTTGTAGCCAGTATCTCATTTAATTTATTAGACATGGCTGACACCAGAAAAAGAATAAGTGAAAATTAAGCAATGAGTTTTTTATTGTTAAAATGTTTTAATTTAAGCATAGTCTTATAATTGATCTTATAGGTTGAGATTCACATATATTTAGAAATTAAACGCTATCATTTTGGAGCAGGTAATGAAGTGCAATGGAAAAATTAATGGACTTTGAATCAAATGAATTGAATTCTATCCTGAGTCATTCATCTCAATCACCACCTATAAACTTCTGACTTGCCTAACTTTTAAATGGGGATAATACCTATGTCTTACATGATTTTTGTCAGATTAAAGTTGGTATTGAACATAATAAATAGTAGCTGGTGAAGAAAATGATAGTGGCAATGGTTATATACTTGTGATATCCTTAAATGAGAAAATTATATACATAACTTTGAGACCATTGATTAATTTCACTCTTCATTGTATCGATAACTGTGTGTATGACTTTAAGCAAGTTACTTAATACCATTAGAATCCAGTTTCCTCATAAATGAAATGAAGCATTGTGTTCTGACTGATCCCTAAGAATCCTTACAGCCTACTAAGGTTGTATAAGTCCTGCTAGAAAATGCATAATTTGATTTCATCCTGGTTAACTGAAAGCAAATTATTTCTATATTCAGTACGTACATATTGAGTGCCTACAGTAATAGAGGATGCAAAGAAACAGATGCAGAACACAAGGAAGTAAATTCAGGATACAGGGAGTTTTCTCCCAATTCTTCTATAAATTATTTTAAATTTTATGAAGAAAAATAGCACTGGCTGGTGTAGCTTAGTGGATTGAGCACGAGCCTGCGAACCAAAGGGTCACTGGTTTGATTCCCAGTCAGGGCATGTGCTTGGGTTGTGGGCCAGGTCTCCAGTGGGGGGCACACAAGAGGCAACTACACGTTGATGTTTCTCTCCCTCTTTCTCTCCTTCCCTTGCTCTCTCTCTAAAAATAAATAAATAAAATCTTTTAAAAAAAGAAAGAAACAAAAGTAGTGAGCACTCAGTATTTTCCGAACAATGTGTGGACTTGAGTAGCTGAGCTGAACTGCTTGAATAACCTCAACCAGAGATGGAGCAGTAGGACATTGGGTAGATAAGCTGGCTTTTGCTGTGGCTTCTAACTCTCTTGGGGATTATCAGATACTTTCCTTGCCGCATGTTTTACATGAGCTTCCTGGCTTTCCTTGTGTCCTGACACTGATTTTCCTTCTCCTTCTGTACACAGCCTTCTCTGTTGCTCCTTCTTTTTAGAGTTATCACATAGAGGATTTCTCCTATTCTCCTGTAGGAAGAAGAACATTTTTTACTATTGCTCGTTAATACACATTGCTAAGAGTTGCCTGTCTTTTAAAAGCACACTTGAATTATTTTGCATATAAATGGTGTATTAAAAATCACTCCTTAACTTTAGATAAGCCAAGTAGTCATTTGATATATTGCATGTCAAAAGATTTCATTGAAAAATGAATTTTAAAGATTTTATTTATTTATTTTTAGAGGGGGGGGAAGGGACACAGAGAAACATCAATGTGTGAAACATTGACTAGCTGGCCCTCACAGACCCCCAACTAGTGACCTGACCTGCAACCCAGACATGAGCTCTGACTGGGAATCGAATCATCAACCTTTTGGCACATAGGCCAGCCCTCAGTCCACTGAGCCACACCAGCCAGGGAAGGAGGATAAATTTTAAAAAAATATTTCAAACATGATTGTCAGTTTTTTTTGCATCTTGAAATTTTCATCAACATTCTTTTGCAATTCTAGCAAATGGTTATTTGCAATGCAAAGGAACACCTGGGGTGTGTTCAAATTTGTCAATGTTAGCTTTCTTGATGGAGTTAAGTCAATGTGACTCTGAGTCTTGGATTTAAAAAATATACTAAAGATGGTCTGAGAATGATGACTGTAAAGATATTTCATCTAGTTACCTCATGAAGGGTTTGATCTTCTATAAAATAGCATTAAGGAAGCCTCCCACAGAGTTATCATTATTAACTAAATTAATGAGGTCATACCATCTCAGACTTTTGAAAAAAAGTGAGAATATAAGTATTATCTCTGGGATTTGCATCAAGAGCTTCTTGATTAATACATTTTTCAACTGTATTTCTATTTCTTGCTTATATAGAGTTTTCTTGCATTTCTCTGTGTATGTGTAATTTAACAGATTCTGAAACCTCGTATAATGCCTACTATTGCTATTTTTTTTATTGTATCTTAACGTTTTGGTAGTAGTGCTAGGCAGAGATCTCTGGGTACTCGCTTTCTACTGTGTCAAAAGCATAAAGCAAATTTCCACTGGACCATAATCTATATGGAAAACGTTGTGGGGGAGGAAAAACACAAGAAAAATAAAGTAGCTTGACCCCCAAAACTTCAGAAGACTGTGAAGCTCTTGAAATTATATATAGCATTTTAACATAGTACATTTTGTTTAGGAAAAGATCCCTAGTTTTCTTATGGTTTTTGAGACCTGATCACTAAGAAGGTTAAGAACCAGGGACATAAGGGAAAAAGAAATGTTGCTATGACTATTCTGGATTTGGTTTGGATCACTCATAGGAAGTGTGCCTGTCGTATTTCAGCAGTAAATAGTTTAAGGAATTGTTCATTCTTATTAAATAAAATCATTCCTTTAAATATATTTTAGGAAGTTAATATTAGTATAAGTGCATTCATTATTTTATACAAATTTGGCACTAAAGAAAAACTTGCCGAGGTACATAGCGGAGTAAATATGAATGCTGAGAGGACAAGTGCCTGCTTGAGCGTGTACCTCAGGTTTAATGATAAAAGTAGGCCTGTGGACCGACTTCTCTAGCTTGACTTCCTGTCCATTGTTCTTTCTGTTTCAGTACTTACAATTTATTTGAAAAGTAGTTTCCCTTTTCAGTCAATCTCAGGATGAAATCAGAATTAAGAAATAGGTTTTTATTTCGTAGCTCTTGTTGAAACTAATCAAGATTCTACAACATAAGATGACTGTAATTTTTTACTTTAAAGCAGCCACAGTGTGGTTTGTTAGTGAGCTATTATGTCATTCCTAACCTTTTACAGTTAGTATGTAATAGCAAGTTATAATTACATTTGTCACAGAGAATGGATTTTTATTGTGGTCAGAAATTTAAAGCACTTATAGTTTAAGTTCTCTCTGTCCTTGAAATTATAATGTAGTGAAACCCAGTTTACAGAAAATGTAAGTATTTAAATAAATAAAATTTCTTAGCTGCTTTCATGTAGTTAAGCACTGTTCTATGAGACTTGCTTTCATAGAAAATAACTTCAGAAAGATTTCAAAATGCAAACCTGACGTCAGCATAAGGTATTTGTTTTTTGTAGTGTCATTTAACAATCTAGAAGTTAATTTGGAAAGGAATGCATCTTAATTTGGTTAGCAGTAAAGCTTTTCTATTTATAACCTTTAAGTAGATATTTTGCATCAAACCATTCCTTACAATGATTTCAAAACGTTTCACAGATATATTTTCTTTCTCATCCTTGCTCTCTTTATCTCTGGGATCTCTCTCTGGCTCTCTCTCTACCCCAGAACATGCTTATTGATTTGAGAGAAAGGGAATGGGAGGAGGAGAGAGAGAGGGAGAAATATTTATGCGAGAGAGAAACATTGATTGGTTGCTTGTTGTATGGTCCCCCACCAACAGAGCCAAACCTGCAACCTAGGGTATGTGCCCTGACCAGGTATCGAACCTGCAGCCTTTCGGTTTATGGGACAAAGCTCCAACCAACTGAGCCACACTGGCCAGGGCTTTAGGCCGTCTTCTTGATTTCCTTCTAACTGCCAACTCCAGTGTTTTAGATTATTATTACATTCAAGTAAATCATCCATTCACGGTTTTCTAGTGTGATTTCATAGTTTTATACATTAATATAGTATGTCAGAATGAAGGTTGGTCTAACCTTTATATCTGTATTATTTAAATCATCCTGATACTGTTATACCTAATTTTGGAAGCACCTTACCAAAGGGAAGGGATATGGAAAATGTTTGGGTAGTGTGGACAATTGGAGAGAGAAAGCTTTCTTGTTCGCTGCTCTATCTCCAGCTCCTAAAACAGTGCGTAGCACGTCACAGGTGCTCAGTAAATGTTTGTTGAAAGACTGACGGAATGCTGCTAATGAACTAGAATTATTCAACTTCCAAAAGGGATGTCTCAGGGAAGACTGAAAATTGGTATATGATGGGTTAATTATGAGGAAGACATTGACAGTTATTTACATTCACTTGGGGCTTTAAAATAATCAGATTTTGACAGTAAAGGTTTAAATTAGATTTCTGAGTTTTATACTTGTTCCTCCCACTATCCGTCACACATGTGTGCGCACATGCACATGTCATGTACATGATATGTGCACCAAATTCATTGACCCTTCTTTCCCCTTTGCCTCTTAATTGGTTTCTTTAGTATCTTTCTCCAACAGATTTGCAGTTAGAGTTAATTTTCTGAAACAAAGTTAACTGTGCCACCTTTAATAGCTAACAGGATACCCAGCCCTTTTATATGGCATATAAAATTTATTCCCTGCCACTGCCCAGACTTTTGCTCTGCCTGTAACACATTTGCTTACTTTTCAAGCAGACCATGGCATTATACCTATATAACATTTTAGGTGCTATTCCTTACTTACACCTGGAATCCTCTTTGTCACCAACACTCTTTTAAAAAGGACTTGCTTTTTTAAGGAAAAAACTGTTCTCTTGATGCCAAGGCTCATTCCAGGCCCTGAAACACGTCCCTGGTGGAAGGAGCTTACACCCCACCCCACCACCACAGCATGCCTCAATCTACTGATGTGTTCGGGGAGCAGTTAATGGCAAGAAAATAACCAATAGTAATTTCAATTTCTAATTATCAACAGGTAAAAGAACTTAAACATTCAAACAAACTAGAAATAACAGACATCAAACTGGAAACAGCAAGAGCTAAGAGTGAGCTAGAAAGAGAAAAAAATAAGATTCAAAGTGAACTGGATGGTAATATATAATTTCCCGTGCTTTTTATTATTTTCACATATAAACTAAAATTATTAAAATAGATCACACTGAATTTTTACTTTCAGATTTTCAGCTTGAGTTTTAATTTTAAAGCAAATATGGATTATTTTTGTTTATATATTGAATGTTCATTCTGCAATCTTTTTAAAAATCATTCTGATGTTCATGTTGTAGTTACTTGATTAATGCATAAATTAAATGAAATTTTACAATGAGAATTCCATACTTCCAGAGTTTATAATTTTAAATCTATTTAGATCATGTTCCAAGCCCAATTTTTACATTACAAAATTTTTTTTAAGTAGACCCTGGACCTGTTATTGAGCCTAGTTCAGCCTAGGCTTATTTTTAAGCTCCAGTTTAGTGTTTAGAATGTGTTTCTCATCAAGATTCCTCAGAAATTATATTATTTCTGACTTTTCTTTAGTATTTAAATAAGCTGCCTTTGGCCTGTAAATATCCTCAAGTTGGTCTGTAGTTTAACTCCTCTGTAGTTTCAGATACAACTTATAATGAATGATTGTTTTCATTATTAATTTCTACTTGATGTTGACTCATGATTTTACATAGAGTTAGGGAATCTATATTCTTAGGAACCTAAGGAGCTTGGGATCCAGTTCTGTACTGTTTTTAAAATTTGAGTTAAATAACAAGTTTTAGTTCTATCTGCAAAATGCTTGTCATCTCATTACAAGGAAGAGTTGTAAACTCACTGGACAAAATTGAAAGCTTCCAATTTATATTTCTACTAGAAATCTAACAGTTCTGCTAATGTGATAGATTTTGAAGGGTTCTGTGATTTTATTCATTCTGCTTCCAACCAGCTTTATGAGGATGTTCTCTGTGGGGCTTAGGTTACAGAGCCCTTTCAGAGGTGAAATAAGTACTTAAACCTCTTTGGTTATTATCCAGGTTGATGTCCCTAGCTCTAAAGATTCAAATGAGTAAATGTATATATATAACCTTTATTAATGTTTTTGTGTGTAGGCTAAATAAAATAACAGAAAAATTAATTCTGAGTTTTAGTTTGTTTCATTCTTATGAAAAGTTTATCAGTGTATCAATTTTTGAAACTATATCTAGAGTGTCTTACTTTCTATACTGTTTTAATTGTCTTACCAATTTATGAAAGTTTGCTCGTGTGACTTTTCATCTTAATAAGATTGAGTATAGCACATTTTTCTCGTTAAAAAATATTAGGATTACAGTCAGATAATGAAATTCTCAAATCAGCTGTTGAACACCACAAAATGCTCTTAGTAGAAAAGGATCGTGAATTAATACGTAAAGTACAAGCTGCCAAGGAAGAAGGTTATCAGAAAGTTGTGGAATTACAAGATGAAAAGTAAGTACATAATTACCTTATTTTGTGTTAAATCTTCTTACAAATGAACACATTTTGCTGTCATATTATCCTTATTGTAGTTCTGGTAACATAATTGTCATCTGTTGTTTTAGGCTAGAACTCGAGAACAGATTAGCGGATTTAGAGAAAATGAGAGTGGAATACGATGTCTGGAGGCAGTCTGAGAAGGATCAGTGTGAAGAGAAATTGCGGGCTTCACAGATGGCAGAAGAGTCGGCCAGAAGGGAACTTCAAAGTATTAGGTTATATATGTGTATATCTGTTTTAAACTTTTTATTTTGAAATAATGTCAGAGCCAACAAAACATTGTAAAAATAGTACAAAGAATTCCCATATAGTCTTCACCCAGATCTCTAAATATTAACATCTTACATAACCATATTACAATCACCAAAGCTACCAAGTTAACATTAATACAATTAGGAAATCAAGTAAACATTACTGTTAACAAACCTATAGACTTCATTCAGATTTCACCAATCATCCGTCTAATGTCCTTTTTCTGGTCCAGGCTCCAGTCCAGAATTACACATTGCCATTACTTATTCTTCTTTAATCTTGTTAATAGTAACTTTTGTAGAGGGCTGGCCAGTTATTTTGCAGATTATCCCCTGATTAATGTTTGTCTTACATTCTACTAATTAATACATTTAATTAAGGTCAAGTTATACATGTTTAGTAAAAGTAACCAAAGTCAAAGCCACACGTCCTCAGTGCATCGTATCAGTAGGGATGTGATTTGTCCCCTTGTTGGTGATGTTAACTTTAATCACCAGGTTAAAGTGGTGTCTGCCAGATCTTTTCACTCTAAAACGACTACTTTCTCCTCTTTGTAATGTGATTATGGTGGGGGGGTGGTGGTACTTTGAGACTGTGTAAATATTCCCATCATACATTCTTTGACTGATTTTAGTATCCATAGTATTTCTTGCCTGGAACAGTTATGACTTTAGTGTTTGCAGGAAGATGTTTTCCTTTTCATCATTCCTTCTACATTTAATTAGTTGGAATTCTCCTAAAAAGAAGAGCTTTCCCTTCTTTCTAAATGTTGTCTTCATATCAGTTTGGACACATGGATTCTTATTTTATTCTATGGCTTATACTCTTATTATGATTTATATATTTTTGTTCGTATTGCCTCAGATTTGGCCACTGAAAGCTCTTTTAAGTTGATTTCTATGTACTTTTGACATGACTCATCATTTTTGAGTTTGTCTCTGTGTTCTGACATCACAAGATGTTCTGGACTCACCTTATATTTTCCCTGCCCCAGGCCTGGAATCGGTCATTTCTTTAAGGTGCTCTGGTTCTTTCATAGTACATTGGACAATGGTATTTAGAAATCAAAATTTCAGTTCTACGTGTACTTACTGGTACTGCGTTGTCCTGGCCTTGAGGCCCTCTCAGTGAACTGAACTTGGAAATATATATATGTATACACAGACAACACATTTTTTTTAAAAGATTTTATTTATTTATTTTTAGAGAGGGAAGGGAGAGGGAGAGAGAGAGAGAAACATCAATGTGTGGTTGCTGGGGGCCATGGCCTGCAACCTAGGCATGTGCCCTGACTGGGAATCAAACCTGCGATGCCTGGTTCACAGCCCGCGCTCAATACACTGAGCTATGCCAGCCAGGGCTTCAGACAACACATTTTTATCTGTTTTTTTATTTTCCTCTATGTATATATGTTAATAATCATGCATTCATATTTCCAGTTCCAGTTCAACACCATGGTGTTCATTCTAGCTTTTGCTTTTCTTATTTGTAACTCCTTTCTTTGACATTGAGAAATGTGGCCGTCATTATTTGCAATGTATTTACTTATTTTCTCAGTCCTAGAATACACATGGTTTTGACAATTGCTGATTTGTAACTGAAAAACAAGCCTGTTTGCTAGTGTGTAGTACTGTGCGCAGTTCTGGTTTTTCTCACTAGCCTTTGGGTATATATAGTCAGGCTCTGCCTTCCAGTGTTTCTGAAGTCTTTTCTCTCCAAACCTCCCTTCAGTGGGATGATATTTTTTTATTTATAAAACATTTTTTAAGTTCCGTTTTGGTTCATTTCTTCCTGTTTTATTTCATTTTGGGTCTCCACCTCATCTTTATTGGTTTTATTTAACCTGATGTAGTTCTAAAATAGCATCATCATGGTTCTAAAAGAACTATACAAAAAAAAATCTTTAAAAAAGTGCCACTCCCCATTTCCATGGTAGCATTTTCCCATCCCTCACCCTACCTGGCCCCCCAAATTAATCTCATGAGTTTCTAGTTTATTCCTCCTGTTCCTCCCTATCCCGTGAGTGAGAGAAACAGTTTCTTTTCCTTCCCTCTTTCTTGTCAATATTTTCTGGATATTGCTCCATGTTACATATTTTCCTCATTCTTTTTTATAGCTGCATTACTCTTCGTTGTGTGTATATAGCAACATTTATTCAAGAGCTCTTCCAGGTTTGAGCATTTAATTTCCAGTATTTTGTGATTACAAACACTGCTGCAATCAATAATCTTAATCTTGTTTATGTATGTCTTTTCATATTGTTGGAGGTGTGTCTTCAGGGTAAATTCTTGATGTGAATAATAGGTGAGTCAAAAGGTAAATGCCTGTGTCGTTTTGTTAGATATTGCAAATTTCCCTCCAAAAGAACTGTGCCACATTGCATCTCAGTGTAGCATAATTTGTGTTTCTCTTTAGGAATGAGATTGAACACTTCTTCATGTACTTAAGGGCAATTTTTATATATTTTTGGAGAATTGTCTGTTCATGTCTTTAGTTATTTTCTATTGGATTCTGTTTTATTACCCTTGCTTATTTGGGGTTCTTATTAAGAATATTAGCCCTTTATCTTTGATATGTGTTGCAAATATTTTTCCCAATTTGTTAGTCTTTTGACTTTGATTGTGGTATTTTTTTGTCATACAAACTTTTTATTATGTAATAAAATTTACTAATATCTTATTGACACTGGATTTTAAATCATAGTCTTGTCCTGCACTGGGGTTAAGAGGAATTCCCTTTTTTGCATTTGAATGGTTTTATATTTGCATTATTGAAATCCTTGATCTATTTGGAGTGTATTCGCTATGTGCTGTAAGGTGTGGGTTTCATTTTACTTCTTTGTTAATGATAAACCAATTGTTTCAGTCTTTTATTAAAAAGGTGTCTTTGCCCCAATGTTTTTTTTTTTTTTAATCCTCTCTCAAGGACATTTCTTTCACTGCTTCTAGAGAGAGAGAAGGGGGCAGGGAGAGAACTAAACACACATCAGTATGAGAGAGAAACATCAATTGGTTGCGTCCAATGTGCACTCTGACCAGCGATTGAACCCAGAACCTTAGTATATGCCCTGACCATGAAGGGAACTGGAAACCTCTCAGTTTGTGGGACAGTGCTCCAGCCAACTGAATCACACCAGCAAGGGCGCCCCAATGATTTTAAAGACACTTTATCGTATTTTAAATTTCTATTTATACTTGAGTATTTTTCTAGACTTTCTGTTCTGTTTCTCTGGTCTGTCTGTTCAGGAGCCACTGCCACAATATTTTAATTGAAGGCTTTCTAGTATGTTACAATGTCTGGTTGGGCTATTCTATCTTGACTAATCTTTTATGTTTGTTTTTTTTTATATGAACTTGAATATCAGTGACTAGCTCCATAAAATAGTTTGTTGGTATTTTTATTGGGATTTCTTTAAAATTTTAAACTAATCTGGGGAGAACTGATATCTCTGTGATGTTGAGTTGTTCTAGTCAAGAACAGATTTTTTCCCATGTATTGAAATATACTTTTGTGTCTTTCAGGAGAGTTCTAAAACTTTGTGTAGTTTTGACACATTTCTTGTTTATTCCCAAATACTTAATCTTCCTCATTGCTGTTGTAAATATTTTGCTTTTTTTATTCTCTAGTTTGTTATTGTTTGTTTATGAAGACTATCAATTTCTATATGTTAATTATATATCCTGCTAACTTTACTAAAGTCTTTTATTGATTTAGTTCTATTATGAGTTACCTAGCATTTCTCAGATATATATCATATCATCTATAAATACAGATAATTTTACTTCTTTCTCAATTCTTATGCCTCTCATTGATTTATCTAATTATACTGGCAAGTACCTTCAATGCAGTATTGAATAGTTTTTGCCTTGTTCCTGATCAAGTGGAAATGTCTCTTCTATATTTTCATTAGGAAGCTAGTGTTAGGATTAAAGTATATGTATATTTTATAATTTAAGAAAATTATCTATCAATTTTTATTTTCCTGATTTTTTTTATTGGCTTTGATATTGCAAATTGTTAAAGGTTTTTAACATCTCTGGAGAAAATCATTTTTCCTCCTGTGGCACTATTAATATAGTATAATAATGGATGTCCGAATCTTTAACCCACCATAATTTCTGATCTTTCTTTGTTTAAGGTGGCAGTGTGTTCTCTTTGATGATGCTTTATGCAGTACTTGGTCTATAATTTTCTTTTGTAATGTCTTTATCAGGCTTAGGTATCAATGTTATCCTTGCTCATAAAAAAGATTAGGAAGATCTCCTTTGTTTTCAATGCTCTGGGACAAATGGAGAACAGTGGAATTATCTGGCTTTTGAAAGCTTTGTAGAATTCTAGAAATCATCTAGGCTTGCACCTTTTTCTGGGGTAGTTCTTTGGTAACTCTGTGTTTCTTCGATAGAGATCAGCCTGTTTAAGTTCTCTATCTCTGTTGGGATCAGTTTCGATAATCTGTGTTTTCATAAAAATTATTCTTTGTTTTCAACTTTATTTGCACAAAGGTCTGAAAAATGGTGTTTTATTTTTTAATTTCACTTTTTCAAAGCTTATTTTCCCTTGGTCATTTCTTATTGTATACCTGCTTTATTCCCTTAATTACAGTTGACATTCAATATTCTATTAGTCTTAGGTATACAGTATAGTGGCCAGACATTTATATAACTTATGAAGTGATCCTTCCCTGCCCCCAGTACGTCTGATACCACCTGGCACCACCCACATTTATTACAGTATTATTGACTATATTCTCTGTACCACGCATTCGTCCCCATGACTGTTCTGTTAACTGCCAATTTGTATTTCTTAATCTCTTTAGCTCTTCATCCAGTATCCTAACCCCCTCCCATCTGGCAGCCAGCAGTTTGTTCTCTGTATCAATGTGTCTATTTCTGTTTTGATTTTTTCATTTCTTTTGTGTTTTAGATTCCACCTGTAAGTGAAATTATGTAGTATTCGTCTTTCTCTGTCTAACTTCATTTACTTTTTTATCCAGTCATCCATCTGTGGACACTTAGTTTGCTTCTATTTCTTGGTGATTGAATATGAAATGTTTTTTTTTTTTGTCTCTTGATAGTCTTTGTTTAAAAGTTTATTTTGTCTGATATAGGGCCTCTTTGGGTTTATCTTGTTTAGGACTCTGTGCTTCCTAGGTTTGTATGTCTATTTTCTTTGTCCAGTTAGGGAAGTTTTCAGTCATTATTGCTTCAAATAGGTTTTCAATCCCTTGGTCTCCCTCTTCTTCTAGTTCCCCTATAATGTGAATGTTGGTACACTTGATGTTGTCACATAGGTCCCTTAGACTGTCCTGTTTTTTAAAACTTCTTTTTTCTTTTGGCTGTTTGATTGGGTGTTTTCTGCTACTTGTGCCTGTGCCCATCTGGGCCATCTAGTAGGCAGTTGGCAGCTGTCTGTGCTGGACTTTCAGGCACCTGGGAGAGGTTGTGCTGTGATCTGAGGCAGGCTGCCTCTAGTTCCAGGGTCACAGCAAGAGGTAGAAGGCATGTAAGGCATGCTTGTTTGAGGTGTGTGAGCCTTTGAGAGATTTTAGGAAAGTCTCTTGTGTGGACTGAAATTGGTACCTTGTGAGAAATAGCCCCTGAAAGAGGTTCTGGCTGGTCCACAGGTCGGGTAGGGCAGGTTCTCAGGGAATTGCCAGTGTGGGACAAGTTTGATCAAGACTCAGATTTGGTGCCTGCCTGTGCCTGCAGGCTGGGTGGAGGGAGGGCTCAATAAAGGAACAGTGGGTCTGCTAGCACTTTAGTCCTTAGAGACC
The DNA here is from genome assembly GCA_004024845.1 of Tonatia bakeri. Lineage (NCBI taxonomy): Eukaryota > Metazoa > Chordata > Mammalia > Chiroptera > Phyllostomidae > Tonatia > Tonatia bakeri. Next base: position 30,308 of record PVIA01003649.1, on the reverse strand, counting down.
TGCCCCTCCAGCGTTTGCTCTGAAGCCAGATAATTCAGTTCCTCCCATATGTCCCTGGAGCTTTGGAGCTGCTGCACCAGTGCTGGAGCTCGGTCAGTGAGCCTGTCAGAGACTAAATCTTGCACGGGCCCTTTAATAGGAGTGGCTGGGACTTCAACAGCCCTGTAGGACACCTGACAATACCTGCTGATTTTCACAGCCAGATGTGGGAAATCTTCTGTCCAGCACTGGTGTTCTTGTTGAGGAGCCTGGTGTGGGGCTGGGATTCCTCAATCCTCAGTGAGGACGTCCACAGCCTAGATACTTCTCCCAATTTTTAACCACATGTAGGTTTCTCCACCCTTTCTACCAGTCTTAGGTGACTTTTTATATCCTTAGTTACAGGAATTCTGTTCAGCTAATCGTCAGGTGGGTCTCAAGGATGACTGTTATGTAATTTAGTTGTAATTTTGATGTGGTCATGGGAGGAGGCAAGCACAGCATTTACCTATTCCACCATCTTGACCAGGAGTCTCTTCCTCTTTTATGTCAGCTAGTGCTTTATTTATTTATTGTGATAAATTGTACATAACAAAATTCATTATTTTAATCATTTTTAAGTCTACAGTTCAGTGGTTTTTTAAACTAAAGTTTTGATTTATTGAATCAACTGTTTTTCTATTTTCTACCTCATTAATTTCTGCTTTTATCTTTACTTCTTTTTGTGTTTTTTGCTATTGAAAAGTTTTATTATTTATTGGTGTTTAATATACATAAATTCATCCATTTAAAAAATGTACAGTTTGATGAATTTTGGTAATTGCACATAATTGTACAATCATCACCACAGTAGAAGCATAGAGCAGTTCCACCACCTTAAAAGTTTCCCCATGTCTCTTTGATGTTGACTTCTCCCTGATCCCCAGCCTTAAGCAATTCCTTATTTATTCATAGTGTTTCATATATTAGTAATTCATTCCTTTTTATTGCTCATTAGTATTCTACTGTAGAATATGACAGGATTTTTTAATCTTTTTTTATTTTCCCGATGGACAAAGATGCAGGTCGTTGTTAGTCGGAGCTACTATGAATATGCTGCTGTGAGCATTTATGTGTGGCCTGTGTGCAGACATGGTTTTACACAGGTCTCTCGTTTAATATCTAGAAATGAGATCGCTGAGTCCTAAGTAAGTACATTTAACTTTACAACGCATGGTAATACTGTTTTCCAAAGTGGTTGTGTTATTTTCATTCCCAGTATATGAGAGTTTTATTTGATTCACACATTCTTACTGTCACTTGTTATTGTCAGTCCTTTTAACTAAATAATTCTGGTGCATGTACAGTAATATGTTGCTATTGTCTTAATTTGATTTTTCCTGATAGCTAGTGATGTTTAACAACTTTTAATGTGTTTACGAACAGATTTTTGTGAAGCGTCTGTTCAAATATTTTGTTCATTTTAAAAATTGGGATGTTAGGTCCTTACTGAGTTATAACAGCTGTTTATGTGTTCTGCATATGAACTCTTTGTCAGATGCATGTTTGTTTTTTTAAAAAAATGTTTTATCCTTACCCAAGGATATGCTTAGGGAGAGGAAGAGGGGGAGAGAGACATGGACAGACAGACATTGATGTGAAACACCGATCAGTTGCCTCCTGTACGCACCCTGAGTGGGAATCAAACCTGCATCTCTGGCTCGTGCCCTGACTGGGAATTGAACCTGTAACTTTTGGTGTATGGGACAACACTGCAACCAACCGTGCCACCTGGCCAGGGCTGTCAGATAGATATTTTGTCCCAGTCTGAGACTTGCTTTCTTGTTTATTTTTTGTGTCTATTGAAAGCAATTTTTTTTTATTTTAATGGAATCCATTTTATCAATGTTTTATTTTCTATTTTGTGCTTTTTATATTCTGTTTAAGAACTCTTTGCCTAGCCATGTGTCACAGAGATTACTATTTTCTTCCAAAAGCTTAATATTTTGGTTTTTACATTTAGATTTATGGTCCAAATGATATCAGTTTTTGTATGGTATTTCCATATAGGTATCAAGTTGTTTCAGCACCGTTTGTGGAAGTTTAGCTTTTCTCCCACCGAGTTATTGTGGTGACTTTGTTGAAAATCAGTTGATTCTACAAGCATGTGTCTGTTTCTGAACTCCATTTTATTTTATTGGTCTGTGTGTCTGTCTTGACACCAGTATGATGCTGTATTGGCTACTGTAGCTTTAAAGCGAGTGTGATGCAGATAGCACAGGTCCTCCACCTTGTTCTTTCATGTTAAGATTGTTTTGTCTCTTCTAGGTCCTTTGCCTTTCCACATAAACTTTTAAAACAGCCAGTCTTTACAAAAAGGCTTGTTAAGATTTTGATGGGATTGTGTTGAATCCCTACCTCAGTTTGAGGAGAGATGTCATCTCAACAATATTGGAGTCTCTCCAATTGATGCTTATGGCATCTCTCTCTATTTAGGTCATCTTAATTTCTTTATTCAAAGTTTTGTAGTTTCCATGGTATGTGTCATATTTATCCTGTGTTACATTTTATTTCTAAGCATTTTAATGTGATTAAAGTAGTTATTTTTGAAATTTTACTTTCTAATTGTTCATTGCTAGCATATAGAAATATAATTAGTTGATTTTCATATATTGACCTTGAATCCTGTAACCTTACTAAAGTCAGATATTTTCGACTAGCTGCTTTGTGGATTCCTTAGAGGTTTCTGAGATTGTGTCATATATGTCTTGTGCTTTCATTTTACTTCATTCATTTTCTTATTTTTGAGTTGAAGATTTAATTCAACTAATATTCATTCTTTCATTTTTATTGGTAAAAGTGTCTAGTGCTTATTTTTTATCACTACTTTAAATGTATTCCATAGATATGTGTTCTAATTATTATTTTTTAGAAGTTCCCTTACTTCAGTTTGTATTTTCCTTTTCATCTGAAAGTTGTTTAAGTACAGATGTATTAATAGAAGATATAGTTGTTTAACAGGAAGTGAAACTAGTAGTTTGCCTGGGCTGCATAACAAAGTACCACAGACAAGTGGTTTAAACAACAGAAATTTTTTTTCTTACAGTTCTGGAGGTTAGACTTTTGAGAGCTCAAGGTGCTGGGAGATTTGGTTTCTCCTAAGGCCTCTCTCCCTGGCTCACAGATGACTGTCTTCTTGCTGTGTTCTCGCATAGCCTTTTCTCTTTGCACATATATCCCTGCTACTTCGCCCTCTTCTTTTAAGGACATCAGTCGTATTGGATTGGGAATTGGATTAGGACCTACCCGTACAATCTTATTTGCCCCTAGTTACCTCTTTAAAGCCCTATCTTCACATACATTCTGAATTACTGGGGGATTAGGACTTCAGTGTATGAATCTCGGGGAGACACCATTCAGTATGGAACAGTAGGTTTTTGAATATTCAGTTGGGAGGGCTTTTTAAAAAAAATTTACTAATTTATACTTTTATTGCATCGTGACCAAAGGATATTGTTTCTGTTATTTCTATGTTATGGAACACAGTAGTGTTTTCTTTGTGACATAGGCCATGACCAGGGTTAAGCAAGTGAGGTGCCCAGGGTGAGAGTTAAGGAGACACCCACTCTTATGTGTTGACACTGCAACACAGGAGTCTTAGAGTGAGACTTCTTAACTTTCGCATCCTGGGCACCTCATTTGTTGCACCCCAGTCTCGTATCTCAGTCCTTCATCTCAGTGCTGTAACACATGATTGATTCGGGTGAACATTATGTAAGGACTAGAAAAGAAAGTGCTCAATTATAAGAATATTAAGTTTGTACACATCATCCAGAAGATCTGCCCTGTCAAGTATGGTGTTTATGTCTTCCGTGTACTTATATTTCTTTGTCCTTTTGGTTTTCCTTGTACATCGAGTGATACTAAAGTCTCCTGTTTTTATTAGTTGTGTGTTTGTATGTATGATCCTTTCATATCTTGTAGTTTGTTGCTTCAAAGGTAATTGCTGTATTATTTGTGATCAGGTGATACAGGTGATCACAACGGTTATATCTTAATTGTGAATTGTGGCTTTTTAAATATTTAAAAATGCTTTTCTGTCATTTAATTTTTTGCTTGAATACTGCAGCGTCTGATACCATCATTACTCCTCTTTTCTCATTGTCTCCATTTGCCTGGTGTACCTTTGTGGTTTTGTTTGGTCTTTGTGAATCACTTTGGTTTTTAAATATGTTTTATAGTGCAGCATATAGTTGGATCTTGCTTTGGGCCAAATTAGAGAACTTTTTATTTTAATGGATGAGTTAAGTCCATTCAGCATGCAGTGAGCCCACACTCACTACAAAGACATCCAGTCAGGAGCATGAGTAGTGTTGCTGGGACTTAGAATTATTTTCCTTTTTTTACTGACAGATGTTTTAAAGTGCAGGCATTTTCTCTTTACCATTGTGAAGGGTGTGATTTTTGTGGTTTTATTTATTCTCCTTGCTTTTCTATATTGTTGGACGGAGTTATAGATAACATAGAACTAAACATCTGTTAATATTCCGCCATCTGGAAGTCCCCTATATCTGTTTCTTCAAGTCTAAAAATGTAGTGACTTCCTAATTATATAGATTAAAGCCGAGAGATTTTTAAATATTATGTTAATTAACTTGTAAGTTATGTCTTGGGATATGGTGTTTGATTCTCCTTACCCAGGAAAGACTTACCTCAAGCAGAGATACATGTATTATTTATGAAGGTCAGCTTTTATGAACTATTAATTTAAATTTTAGCTTCTCCAATTCCAGAATTATAAATCTAATGGATTTTGAGAACCAATCTTATCTTACTCTTTTCTTTTAGGTGGGTACATTTTTCTAATTGTTCAAGACAAGTAAGTTTTTTTTAATCTCTCCTTGACCTTCTCCAGAAAGGGGAAAAAGAGAGAGAGACCCTCCCCAGGCACCTCACTCTGATGTCCTATTTTATTTTTTGTTAAAATTTAAGACTTCTTCTCATTTGGGCATCTGTTTCCATAGTGATAAAATGTTCAGCATTCTGTCTCTATGACAATAATGAACTTGACCATTAGGTTTTTTTAAAATTTGTACATAAAACAGCTTTTATTCCTTTAGATGTTTTTTAACATAATCATTTTGTATTCCATTAGTCACTTTGATAATTTCTCTTTGATTTCTCCTGTTTCTTCAGATCATTTATAGTGTGTAACTGATCCCAACTTATTTTAAAATAAGGACATAGTAACGATCATAAAATGCAGCAGAAGGAACAAAAATTAACAAAATAGAGTGATTACAGTTGTGATGTTGTTTTTCCTATGACAGCTCTGATTTTCTGATTTATAAGTAACTATATCAACCAGGTCTGTTTTGATCATTCATTAAAATAATCATAATTGCATCTTGTCTTATTTAGAATCTGTGGTAGGTCAGAAAGAGACAACCTGGGGAGAAAGATCTTGCTAAGGAAATGAGAGGTCTAAATTATATAAAGCAAAAGTATCCATTTATTTACAAACAACAAATATCTGTGATAAGTAGGATTAATCACTGCTTTTGCAGGTGCTTTAAATTATTGATTACACACTAATCTCTTGTTTTCATTCATGTGGTTTCTTCACCATTAGTCTAAATAATAAAATTATTATTCTAATACTATTCTGTATTTCACAAGGCTACCATACCCCACCATGAGTTTATAAAATTTATAAAGTTGTCTGTGTTAAAAATATGTAAAAATTACAGGATTTTAAGTAAGATAAAGTATGTAGCCAGCTTGATTATGACAGTAACCCAACTCCAATTAAATTAAGCAAAAACGAAAAAAAAGGGACTTTATTGGCTGACATAACTTGTAGAAAGGACAGGAATGTGCTGATCTTGTGGACATCTTGGTCCAGCAACTCAAGTGTGGTCAGATGAGTGTGACTGCTTCTCTCCTACCTCCCTCCTAACTTCGGTGTCTGCTTTTCTCCTACTGCTTTCTCTGTGGGGCCAAGTCTGTGTTTTGAGAACAAAAGAAAACAGAGTTTTTACTTGATAATCAAGTTAGAAACATCTAGAAAAGGCCTTGGCTCTGGTTTACATACCCACCCCTGTCCTGTGGCCAGCGGGTAGGACACTCAGACTCAACCCAGGCTGTATGTTTATTCCATTTGGAGGGGGAGAGGTGTACTGAGTAGTTTGTTATCAGAAGTGGGGGGAGGTGTGTTGGGGAAGTAGCAGTAATAACTAAGGGAAAAGGAACTTGATCATTTAAGATATCCTGTAGTGGAAACCCGTTATCTTTTGCATTGCTTAAAGTCTAATCTGTATTTTCCATTTGTGGCTTTCTAATTTTTTTCTAGGTTTTTGAAAAATTTGTTATTTAAATATATTCTCCTTTCTATTTGTACTCCATCTTGAGACAAATTATCTGTTGTATAACATCTTAGTATGGAGTAGGAGACTTTTACTTGGCCAGTTGAACAAGTTCTCTTCCAGAAGCTGAACTGCAAAGTAAGTGGTGGAAGAATATGTGGCAGCATTTGAAAGGCCAGACAGTTCTTGTGGCTTCTCCTTGATCATGATTCTGGTCAATTATTCTAGCTCGGTTCTGGTTCTGATGTCCCTGGTGATTCATTGAGTTTCATATATCCACCCAGGAAAGTCCCTTTTTGTTAATAATGTCCAAAATTAATTTCCATTGCTCAGAAGCAAGAACCTTGTTTTCAGTGGATTGATCTAAGAACTGCCGTTCTTATGAAATTTGTTTTAGGGATCTTTAACAAAAAAGAAATCACAAATACAAACCTCCCTTGTTTGCCATATCTATTGCTTTCCCTTGTTTATGGAGACTGACATCAAATGAAGCCAGGAGGTAACACTAGAATCTTCATGTCTCGTATGGAATTACTAGCCACATAGAGCTATTTAAATATAATTTTAAATTATTTAAAAATTTAAAAAATTAAAAATTTAGTTCCTCAGTTCACTAGCCACATTTCAGACAAAAGAGTCAGGGAGCACTGTTGGACTATCAATCCCTGAGAATAGGAATTGATAGTTTTAGTTTTGGTTCTGTCTTAGTTTTGCATTGATATATCTGTGACACTCAGGTCTGGGCCCAGCATTTGTAGGCACTCAGTAAATATTTGAATGTTGAAATGATACATATCAGCTGTCTGCCACAGAAAACTGAGGCAATAATCCGTAACTCGAGCATTCTGTACTTTGAAGAGAACTTGGAATAGCTCCATTTCACTGTTATTCAAAATGTTTCCATTTAAACTTTTCCACAGCTGATTTTCTTTTGTACCTTGGCCCTCCAGTCTGCCCACTACTTCTACTTCCATTATTTCCATAATTATTTTAAAATATAAAGTACTGGACCAGGCCCTTTCTCATTACTCATCTTTCTTCACCTTTTGACTGCTTTCCACCACCAAGCCATTGCAACTCTCCTCTTAACATTTTTTGCTGTAACCTCTGAAATCCCTGTTCCATTACAAAAATTTTTAGCAGTCTCCACATACTTTTAAATACCCCCTTACTGAAACCTGACTTTGTCCTGGTGGCATATTACCTGGCAGCCCTTTTAAGTGGAAATTATTCCTCCTTTACTCTCTCGACTTTAGCAAGGGACCAAGAAAGGAAATCAGTATTTCTGAACCCCACTCTTGTTTCCAGACCATCGACTGACCAGTTGAAATGGTCTTCCTTTGGTAGTCATTGCGTCCATCTCATTCCTGTCTTTCTCTCCAGTTACTGACTTAACAGGATATTCCCCAACAGCCCCTAAGGACCTTGACTTCTGGCTCAACCTTTATCTATTTTCTATCACTTGATTTCGTTTTTAGTGAGTACAACATCCGTATTGTTAACCCATCCAACACCTTAGCTATATAGTTTATTTTATCTTCACTCTGAAATTTTCTATCTTTATTCCGCTTTAGTAGCCCTACACTTAGGCATACCTTGTCATCCCTTAGAACTGATCACTTCAAAAACAATTTTTTTCTATTATTCACCCCGTTCTCACCAAAGATATTAAAACTGATAGTTCTTATACTCTTTTTAAACTCTCGTCTGTTAGCCTGGCTCCCTGGCCTCTCCGTGGAGACCTCGTCCCCTGTGCAGCTGTGCTCCCACTTGTACCTGAGCAAAGACTTGTGGGTATGAATTCTCTCAGCTTCTCACTCTCTGAGGATTTCTATATCTTCCTCATTCTCCCCTCCCTTTCTGTGAAGATATCCTTTCTCCCTTTACCTCCAAAGTGCATAGTGTGTTTTCCCACTCCCTTTGTTTCCTGGGTAGTCTTGCGTCATCCATTATCCCCTTCTTCACTTAAATCTTTAATTTCTCTACCTCAGACTCTTATTTTGTCTTCAGGGTCCAGTTCACATTGCGTTTTTCTTATGTAGTCTTTACTGATTTTCTAATGAGAATTGTGTTTTCTTTACTTTCCTCTTGTACTTCTGTTATAAGAATTATTTTATTTTGACTTATTGTAACACATTTTGAATGTTCAAAACCTTCTAATCAAGAGACATTTACCTTATTCCTAAAGCTTAGCACTGTGAAATAATATCTACCTGTTTTGAACTCTTGTTACTGTGATTTACGGTCATTGAACATATTCCTAAACCCTGATGATCTCTATTAAAGTTTCTTATTTCTGTTAAATTCTATTATCCCTTGGAATCCTAATGTTTTTCCTTAAAAAAAAAAAAAAAAAAGTCTCTTACCAGTTTTAGATTGTAACCCAGCACTGCTTCAGCAAAGTGAACTGGAGAAAACTTTGTGCATCATGTCTTGTATCCTACCACAGTAGTATTCTTACTCTTTTTGTGTCTTATTGGTAGTCAAAAGCTCTTTGCCGTTGGTTTCTTTGGCTTCAATCTTTGTATGGACAGCAAATTGTTTCTCTTTATACTACATAACTTATTTAGAAAGCTTTTAGGCTACAGATGCTTTTTTACCTGGGTCCTGTTTTATGGATTTACCCGGTGTCTCGACCAGACCTAAAATGACTTGGGGCCTAACTCTGGACTTGAGCTGGGACCCAGTTTTTTTCTCCTTTATTGTCATCTTCATGATTTTGTAGAAAGAGATCTTTATTAACTGATAACCTAAGCATGAAGCTAATAACATTCATAAACACTTAAGGGGAGACATGCACAGATAGTTTGAGAGGTTAATAATGTAGCTCAAATGATCAAATAAAGAGTATGACTGGTACTGTCAAAGGTGCAAAGGAAGAGCAAGATTGGCCCTCTTCCTTTAGCTCTGTTGTTCCTGTCATTTGTATGTAAATATCTCAGAAAGCAATGGGTGTAGTGGTTTCTTCCATATCATATTGTCCAGTCATCTTACATGTTTAAATGTCTAATCCAGGATTTGGGTTGGTTCACTCAGTCCATCAGCAAATATTTGTTGAATTCTTGTTAGTGTTTAAATCACAGGCCTAGGCCTTTGAGAATGTTATCTTCTCAGTGAGCAGTTTTAATTGGGTTGATAAATGCTAATAATGCCAAACTCAAAATAAGTGCCAAATGAATTACATTTGAGATAAGTGTTTGGAGAGTTTTAGAAAGTGGAGAGATTGAGGGCTTGTCCTTCAAACCTACTTAGCATAAAGTCTTTCTCATAAGGTTAGTCATCCGGTCACCAGAGAGACTCTATTTTAGAGCTCCATCTGAGAACATATTCCTTTGAGAAGAATGCAAATTTTGTGTTTGTTCATCTCAGGGATGAAACTTATATTCTGTAGAATGCAATATGTTGTCCTGTACTAGATAGTTTCCTTTTAAACCCTGAATTTAAAATCAGTAAAATTGCAGTGTAATGAAGTGGGAGAGGGGGACACTAACTTAGGTATTGGGACACTTGGGTCCTATTTTCTTTTCCTTACATTTAACACATGCTTTATTGTTGCCAAGAAACTTTTACATACATTTTTGATTACTGTGAAACAAACTCCTGTGAAACTCTTTTAAAAATATATATTTTATTGTTTATGTTAACACTGTTGTTCCAAGTTTTCCCCTTTGTCAACCTCCACCCCGCACTCCCTCCCCTACTGTTGTCCACGTCCATGGGTCAGGCATACATGTTCTTTGGCTACTCTATTCCCTGTGCGGTACTTTAAATCCTCATGCCTATGCTGTAACTGCCAGTTTGTACTTTTAATCCCTTCACCTTTTTTGCTAATCCCCCAACACTGTTCCCACTTGGCAATGCTCTCTGTATCTTTGATTCTGTTTCTGCTCTGCTCGTTTATTTTATTGTATTTTAGATTCAGTTGTTGATATGTATTTATTGCCATTTTATTGTTCATATTTTTGATGTTCTTAAAGCACACCCTTTAACGTTTCATGTAATACTGGTTTGCTGGTTATGAACTCCTTTAGCTTTTTCTTGTCTGGGAAGCTCTTTGTCTTTCTATTTTAAATAATAGCTTTGCTGGGTAGAGTAATCTTGGTTGAAGGTCCTTGCTTTTCATTACTTTGATGAATACTTCTTGCCAGTCCCTTCTTTCCTGTAAAGTTTCTTTTGAGAGATGAGCTGATAATCTTATGGGAACTCCTATGTAGGTTACTCACTGCTTTTGTCTTGTTGCTTTTAAGATTCTCTCTTGATCTTTAAGCTTTGGCATTTTAATAATGATGTATCTTGGTGTGGGCCTCTTTGGTTCCAACTTGTTTGGGACTCTCTGTGCTTCCTGGCCTTGTATGTGTATTTCTTTAATCTAATTAGCGAAGTTTTCTTTCATTATTTTTTCAAATAAGTTTTCAATTTCTTGCTCTTCCTCTTCTCCTTTTGACACCCCTATGATCCAGATGTTGATATGTTTAAAGTTGTCCTAGAGGTTCCTAAGCCTATCCTTTTTTTTTTTTCTCCTTGTTTCTGTTGTGGTTGGATCTTTATTTCTTCCCTATGTTCCAAATTGTTGACTCGAACCTTGGCTTCCTTCCCTTCACTGTTGGTTCCCTGTGGATTTTTATTTATTTTACTTAGTGTAAGCTTCATTTCTTCCTTTATGTTATTGTCATACTCAGTGAGTTCTCTGAGGATTCTGATCACCAGTGTTTGATTGGCATCTGATTGGCTATCCCTGTTTCATTTAGTTCTTTTTCTGGGGACTTGTTCTGTTCTTTCATTTCAGCCATATTTCTTTGTCGCCTCAATTTGACAGCCTCCCTATATTTGTTTCAGTGTTTTAGGTAGAGCTGCTTTTTACTTTCTATTTAGTAGTGTGGCCTGTGTAGAAAAGTCACTTGTAAACTGTGCAATAGGTAATTGCCTTAGATAATTGCGAGGGTGGGTCAACCAGCTTCACTGTTTTGTGGCTGTGTGTGGTAGGAGGGATTGGAGAGGGGACAGTGCCCCTGCCTGGCTTCTGGAGGTTTGCCTGGCACTCGCCCTGTTTCCAGTCACTTTATCCACTTTCTGTATGCAACTGGCACCCTTCCAGCGGCTGCTCCGGTGGTGAAACCCAGAGTGGGTGGGTTTGTATACATTCTTAGTCTATGTGGGCCCTTTAAGTGGCAAAAATGTGGCAGTTTCTTCTGTCCAACCCCCACTGGTTTTTGCAGCCAGAGCCTAGTGCCGGAACCCTAGACTGTGTCATTTGGCCTGGAGCTAAGATCAATACTCCCCAAAGTGTCCCTCTTGATTTTTATCCACCATACGTTAATGTGGAACCATCGGTTCTGCCATTGCCAGTGCCTCTCTGCGCCATACCACCTCTGTGTCTGTCTCTGTGACTCTGCCACTCCTGCCTGTATGGATGAATGTGGCTTCTTTAAATTCTTGGGTGTAGGACTTCCATACAGCTTAATTTTCTGATGGTTCTGGGTTTTATTTGTTTTGAGATTTGGTTGTAATTTTTTCTATGGTTGCGTGAGGAGACAAAGTATGTCTACCTCTGCTTCTCTCTTGACTGGAACTTCTGTCATTATATTTTAAAATAGGCTTCCAGTTTCTTGCTCTCTCCTCCTTCTGGTACTGCCATGATGCGAGTGTTGGTCTGTTTGAAGTCGTTCCAGAGGCTCCTTATATTATTCTCATTGTTTTTGGATTCTTTTTTCTTCTTGCTGTTCTGTTTGGTTATTTTTTGCTCCCTTATGTTCCAAGTCACTGCAAGTCACTTATTAGATTCTCAGCTTTATCCACTGTACTGCTGATTCCCTGTAAATTATTCTTTATTTCAATTAGTATATTCTTCATTTCTGACTGGATCTTTTTTATGCTGTTGGGCTTCTCACTGAGTTCATTGAGCACCCTTACAACCAGTGTTTTGAACTCTGCATTTAGTAGATTGCTTGTCTCCATTTTGTTTAGTTCTTTTTCTGGAGTTTTGTTCTGTTCTTTGATTTGGGATATGTTTCTTTGTCTCCTCATTTTGGCAGCCTTCCTGCATTTGTGTCTATGTAATAAGTAGAGCTGCTGTGTCTCTTGGCTTGGTAGAGTGGCCTAATACAGTAGATGTCCTGTGGCACAGCCTCCCCTATTACTCAAGCTGGGTACTCAGGGTGTGCCCACCGTGTGAGCTGTGTACACCTTCCTATTGTAGTTGAGCCTTGATTCTTTGATGGCTATTGGCACATCCCAGGTCATCCGCCTCCTGTGTTCTGTCGGGGGTCACACAGCATCAGCTACAAAGCAATCTGCAGATGGCTGCTACTTGGTCTAGTCTTGGAGATTCCCATTCAAGACCAAGCTGTGAACCAAGGCCAGCTGTTGCTAGTGCTGGGCCTGAGACAACTTAGTGAGAGGCGCAGGGCTCACTGAAGCCAGTTGCTGTTTGTTTGGGAGAACTTAGAAAAATCTGAAGCATGAACTAAGACAAGCCATTCACATGGAAAAGCCACTGGAAACAGCTTGGGTAGGCCCACAAGTTGGGTGGGGCAGGGCCTCAGGGACTCACCAGGTTGGGGCAAAAAGTGTGACCTATGTTGGAGTTTCAGATATGGCACCTGTCTGCCAGCTCTTTGAGGGGAGGACAAATCAGTTTCTCTCTGTATGTCTCTGATGTCTTTCAATCTGCTGTCCTTGCTCTGGAGCTCAGAGGGAGTGAATCTGGGTAAGTCTGTGTGGGGGACCTTTAAAAGGAACTTCCAGGGAGTCTAGAAGTTTCTGTCTTCTATAACCTCAGTCTCTGCTGGTTTTTACAGCCAGAAGTTATGGGTATTTATCTTCCTGGCACTGGAACCCTGTGTTGGGTGGCCTAATGTGGGGCTGGGATCCTTAACTCCTGAGATATCCCTCCCAATTTTTATTCACCACGCGGGGGTGTGGGACCAGCCTGTTCTGCATCTTCACCCCTCCTACTAGTCTTAGTGTGGTTTCTTCTTCAATTCCACATTTGTAGGACTTCCATTTAGCTTGATTTCTGGTGGTTGCAAATGCTGGTTGTTCGGTAGTTTAGTTACAATTTTGATGTGGTTGTGTGAGGAGCCAAGTGCCGTTTTTACTTACAATGCCATCTTGGCTGGAAATCCTAGGTCCTTTTTTGATTTGGCCAATTGGTAGCCATGTGGTTTTGCCTAAGTTTGTTAAGTGTTAATGTTTTATCTGTAAAATTGGAATAATAAAGATGACTGCTTATGCGTACAGGTTTGTTGTGAGAAATTACTACAATGGAAATTGGCCCACCTTAATTAAAAGCCTATTATATTATGGCATTGTGATAGGCATTAATGATACAATTTGGAGCTCCCTAACCTGGTAGAGTGAAAGTGAAGTAGCAGGACATCAAAAAGCATTTTGTAAATTGTACAATACTGTATGGTCGTAAAGTTTCTTCTCCTAAAGTGGATTACTTTCTGATGCCTTAGCAACACATTGTATGCTCTTCTACCAAAGACCGTCTGCTCAGGCTGTTCCTTATGTTTATCAAACTCCTATCCATCAGATTTTAATCTCCAGGTAGTTTTCTCTCATCTTCCGAGACCGACCTGATTTCTCATCTTCTCTGTGACCACAATTTGTAGATTTTTCCATAGCAAAAGCAGAAATTTATGTTAAATTTTAGTTATATGTGAACACGATTTGGCTGCCTGAAGTCAAAATCTTTAGCATTTTGTCTACCAGTTTTCAAAGCACAAGTGCCTCGTGTTAGTGCAGGGACTCAGTAAAATGGTTCTCTAATTCAGTGAACTGTATGGACTGTGGATCCTTAGTAATGTCTTTGGTTGGGTTATGATTTTCAGGTTAAAACTTCAGCAGCAAATTGTGAATACTGAAAATGTGGAAAAAGAGAAAAATGAAAATTCTGAACTGAAACAGGTATGATTTTTAGCAAACATTTTGCTCTATTTTTTAAATGCTTTTTAAAATTTGTATTCTGAATCTTTATTGGAATTTTATATATCGATATTCTAAAAATATAATCACTATAATTGATAATGTGATGATGAACTTGATACGTAAAGACAAATGTTTAAATCGCTTTAAATTCTAGTGAGCTTCTCTTGTTAACTGCTGTTTTTCTTAAGATGTTTATACACTGTGACCCATGATGAATTTTTTTTAATTAGTAGTTTAAAGGTTAGTATTTTGATATTCTTAATTTTGAAAATTGAATCCTGGCTGGTGTAGCACCGATCTGTGAACTGGAAGGTCACTGGTTTGAATCCCAGTCAGGGCACATGCCTTCGTTGTACGGGTCCCTGGTGGGGGTGTGCGAGAGGTGACCAGCTGATGTTTCTCTTGCACATCAGTGTTTCCCTCTCTTTCTCCCTCCTTTTCCCCTCTCTGAAAATAAATAAATAAAATCTTTTAAAAAAATTGATTTGAAAATCACCTGGTTTTTAAGTTCCTTGTGTGCTTGATTCGTAACTTCACATTTCTCATTCCGCGAGCTATTCCTCATGTACCTGTGAAATCTGAGAGTTGTACTTTTGGAAGGGAGTTTATATTTTAACTAAAGTTGCTTGGATTCAGGAAAGATTTATATATGCAGAACACTGAAAAGTGTTCTTTACTGAATTCTGTGTGGGTTTTTTTTGTTTAAAATGTTTTTTTTTTCTTTTAAATTATGAAGTAGTGAGGACTTTATTTTTAGGATTTGTAGTTACACAGTAGCTGGCATTGCTTTGCATATGAAGTTACAGTTTCTAAGTCTCAACTAGAAGGGCATAATGTTTGATACTCTGAGAGAAGTTATCTAGTATCATTGGCATTGGGCTTTCTGTCATCTAAGGAGAAATAGTAAGTTCCTTGGCAGTTGCTTGTTCAGTTAGCTGTGATGCAGATTTAGTATTTACAACTCTAGTTAAAAAGAAAGACTTGAATAGTTCTTCATGGAAAAATTCATTCTAAAATAGAAATCTGAGACACACCATTTTACGTTACTCTGCTGTCAGTTGCTCTTTGGATATATAGTCCTATCTTATTTGGCTTTGCTGCCACCAGGAATCTGGTTTCTTTTGACTCTCGAGTCTCGTAATCGGTTCTTTAATCCTGAGGCTCTTGATTCTCTGCTGCCAAACTTCTCTCAGAGGATGGCCACGAGCTAAAACATAGTGAAAGAAAAATGAGGTCTTGTGAGGAAGTGTTACTGTGTCCCAAGTGAAGATTATTTGGATATAATTTAAAAGCGATGTAAATCTTCCCAGCCTGTTCATTGTAACCGGATAGTTACAGGCATACATGGGAGATATCGAGGGTTCTGTTCCAGACCACTGCAATAAAGCAAATAGTGCAGTAAACTGAGTCAGAATATTTTTGCTGGTAGGCAGTGGGGTTGAGGGCGGGTGTCTTGCCTTGACTCTATAAAAAAAAAAAAAGTACAGTATCTGTGAAGCACAATAGAGCAAAACACAGTAAAACAAGTAATACGGGTAGCCACCTTTCATGTGCAAAATGCCCCCAGGTAAAGGTAAATCTCCTTGTTATCCTCTAATAAACCTTCTCCCCACTCACAGTACCTCTTCCAGCATGCTCATTTTTAGAAGAAGGGAAGAGGACTAAGTGGCAGATTTAGGAATATGGTTGTTGATTGTTTCTGGTTATATTAAGAAATGATCCTATGCTAATAGAACCGAATGCTGCTATTTATTGTTTCATTCCAGAGTGTCTTCACGGCACACCAATTGCGTGGGTCATTTGTGAGGGAAGATGCATAGTATCCTCTGCCTCTCTGACACTGTACTAAATTTTCCTAGTGACCTTGACATTTCTCTTTTTTCTTTTCAGCAAATCAGTAGTTTGCAGATCCAAGTGACCTCGCTTACACAATCAGAGAATGAATTGCTGAATTCAAACCAAATACTGAAGGAAATGGTGGAGAGGTTAAAACAGGAATGCCGAAATTTAAGAAGCCAAACTGAAAAAGCACAACTAGAAGTTGAAAAGTAGAGTTTGCTTTTTTTTAATGTACAGCTATTTCTTTTTTTTCTTCTATGTTTTATATGATTATGTCAATAATGATTCCATGTTGAACGTGTTTTGGGAGCTACTTACCAATACCTTTTGACAATATATAGTGAGTCCGAGGTAATGCACTTTCTATTTCTAGAGAATCAGCTTTATAGACTTTTGAATTCTTAAAAAAAAAAAGACATTTAGGTAAGACAGCCCTTTAAAATTCTCCCTGACCACAGTATTCTGAAAACCCTTAAAGGACAACTTCTTTTTCTTTGAGTAAACAAATACATTTCTTACTTCAAATATCTGTATTGTTTTCCTGAATGCCTTATATGTAGTAAGTTTGATTATACCTGTGAGAATATTTGTTTAATCCTAAGAGTTAACATCCGTGTTTTACATCCATTCTTCCGACAGGACATTGGAAGAGAAACAGATACAGTGGCTGGAAGAAAAGCATAAGCTTCACGAACGCATTAAAGACAGAGAAGAGAAGTACAATCAGGCCAAGGAGAAACTGCAGCGGGCTGCGACTGCGCAGAAAAAGGCACGTGGTTCTTATCGGAGTGATTTCCACAGAGTAGAACATAGTTAACTACTTTAGGAGAGTAAGGTGTATAATTAAAACTGAAATTTTACTGATGTTTAATTTGATATTTAAACATGACATTTTAGCAATATGGAATGCTAAAAGTAGTGTAACATTGAGATTAGAAAATAGCATTTACAAATGGGAATTCCAGTGTTTTATAATCAAATATAAATACTTGTATTGTTGTTTTTCCCTGTGTATATCACTTTTCCTTCTTTCAGGCCATGGAAGTACTGAGCTTTCTATGGGTATTGTTCGGATATCAGTGAATTTTCTTATGGCTTGGGATGATGTTAGAAATTCTACTTACGCTTTCTTTTACCATTTGATGCCTAGAAGCCACTAAATCCAAGTGAGCTGCAGATCACTGGAAATTACAAGAGCTGATTTGATTTTTCACAGAGCAATTTTTGTGTTGAGGTTTTAGAGATAAGTATCTTAAATATCAGATTCTAATTATTGAGGTTAGTTTGGGTTGACTTCTGTTGGAGCACAAGTGACATCCAGTGGTGAGAGAGATTATCAACTAATCACAGGTACACCAGAAAGAGAGGAGGAGATGGTATTTTAAGAAGCCCACAAAATAACCTTTCATTAATGTAGTGATCTAGGCTGAATTATTTTCCTACTGAAATGTCTGCCAAATGATGGGTATGAGCATAGTAAATATCCATTTCAGTTTTTAAAGCGTGATGTATGGATTATGGTTTGAAGCCACAGAAATTGTTAGGCTCAACTAAGTGAATAATCGTACCGAGAACTGTTCCACCACGTAGGACACTGCCCTAAGGGCTTACAACTTGAAGTATATATAATTTTAGGGCTGGAAGGAATTTAGCATTCAGATCATTTTTCAGATTTGGAAACTAAAGTGGTAGGTAGCCAAGATCACTTGACTAGTACGAATCATTGCTGTGACTAAAACCTGTGCACCCTTTTATTCTCAATCCTGTGCTTTTTTTTTGGGGGGGGGCACTATTACTCTTTTATTTTCCCACTTTCTTTGATTCCAAATACTTTACTGTTTTTCTCTTTGTTGTTGGCATAGTACACATGAGTGTTGTTTCTTGTGGCAGAATAATCACTATGAAAATAATTTCTTTGCCTCACATTCTCTTGCCTACTCAAGTTAACGATACGAAAATTTTAGCTATAATATTAAATAAATGTAATTCATAAGAGTTCAACAGACATCTTAGGTTTTTTAGAGGACAAAAATTGTAACTATTTTATGCAGGAAGACTAAAACAAGTCACCAAATTTTAACTCTAGGGTAGAAAGCATATACTTAGAGCTACTTTCCTAGGAGAGGTTCTTATAACTGGGGAACAGCAACTTCATTTTTCCCCTGGGCTAGATAAGGCGCCTCACTGTTTTTTTATGACTCCAACCTTATAAGTACAAAGCTTAGATCATTTCTGGTAAGTGTTTTTTTTTGACAGAGTCTTTGGGTAATGATATTTGCCGTGTTGATCTGTTTGGGAAAGTTGACCAGGTATCTGGAGGTGGGCCGCTTCTCCCTGGTGATGAGCTCCCCACAGTTCTCCGCACATTGCTGAAGTGTGGCTGTGAGGGTAGATCTGGTATAAGCGCAGTGAGGCGTGCTTCTCCTTTTGAGTCACTTAAAGTGACAGCTTGTTATTTTTACTCAAAGATACATCTCTGAAATAATCCTTGGTTAGATACTGTTATGAATTTTTTTAAATGAATCATAGTCTTGAAGTTGTAAAATACCTGTTGACTATGCTGTGCGGCCTAGTATTTATGCTGAGGGGAAAATAAAATCCATGATTAGTTTCTGCCCTTGACAACCATATAATCTAATTGGAGAAATAAGATGATGTGCAATACCTCAAGAATATTATTAATCACTCCCAGGTGCACACAAATATTTCAGCACTAGTGTGCCAAAGAGGAGAAAGCTTGAAGACAGGGAGGCCAGCTAGGAAGCTATTATAGTATATTTAAAATAAGGTAAGAAGTCTGGAATTGGGCTTGGGGTATAGGAATGAAGATGAAGGGTAACTTCCAGAAGTATTCTGAAGAAAAAAAAATCACAACCAATTGTGCTGAATAAGAAGAAAGAAAAACATGGAAGTATTTTATCCATAAGAGAGTACAGTTAGAGTTATATAATGGAATTAAGAACATGTGTCAGTTGAGTAGAAGGAGAAGATACATTTGACTAAAAACATGTCAGATATGAAATGATGGCTGTGTGTCCATGTAGACATGTCCTGGACTCTTAAGTGAAGATATTGTATAGATAACAAGAAATTGTGGGATATAAGACTTGGAGATGAGTCATTCAGATTAGAGATGTGTAGACACTTGAGAGTTTGGAGATGATGGAAGATTTATAAGAGGACTAAGGACTAAGCTGACGTAAGAGAGAAGCTTGATTTACTGGAGAATGGTTATAGAGGTAGAAGCTATAGTGTGATGTGGTAGAAGCCACAGGAAAAGGAAGGACTCAGAGATATGTGGTCTTTAAGTATGATTATATAAGAGTTCTTGAGCCATGACCAGTGTGGCTCAGCTGGTTGGGCATCATCTTGCAAAGCAAAAGGTCGCCAGTTCAGTTTCTGGTCAAGGGCACATGCCTGGGTTGTGAGTTTGGTCCCCAGCCAGGGCACATGTGAGAGGCAACTGATATCGTTTCTCTCACACATCAGTGTTTCTCTCCCTCTCATCTCCCTCTCTTTCCCTCTCTCTAAAAATAAATAAATAAAATCTTAAAAAAAAATAAAAATGTTCATTGAATTTGGTTAGAAGGTGATAAAAGGGGAATCCCAGCTCTGATTTTTATATCAACATTCTCTTGTTTTTTCTATTACTCCTTTGTGTTGTAATGTTTGGAACACTAAGGCATTCATTTGACTATCCTGTGACTGTATTTGAAAGCTGAAGTCAAAATGAAGGTCAGTCCTTACAGCCCCTTGGCCCTGTCCACTTGCATTTCGTCTAGTAGAACATGATTCTTTTAGTCACTTAGGCTTCAGATGTTTGGTCCCTGCTGAAGGCTCTCTTCCCCCAAATCTAGTCAATCGCTGTATTAGCTTCCTAGGGCTGCTATAACAAATTATTAAAACCTGTGTGGTCTTTTTTTAATAAGTTGCTTAAAACAATGGAAATTTACCACTGTTCTAGGGGTTGGAAGTCCAAAATCAAAGTGCAGGTAGGGCCGTGCTTCCTCCAAAGGCAAATCCGCTCCATGCCTCCCTCCTAGTCTCTGCTGGCTGTCAGCAGTCCTTGGTGTTCCTTGGCTTTCAGATACATCACTTCTCTCCCTGCATCCGCCTTCACAAGGTGTTCTCCCTGTGTGCCTGTGTCTCTGTGTCCAAATTTCTCTTTATAAGGACACCGTCATACTGCATTTAGGGCCTGTCCTAGCCCAGTTTAACCTCATCTTAACTTGATTATATCTGTAAAGACCCCTTTTTCAAGTAAGGTCACTTTGGAGTGTTTTCCAGCACCACCAACCAATTTTCTATTACTCTGAACACCACCTGGGTGTCCAACAATCCATTCAAATTCTGACACTACATCAGATTCCACAGGTTACAGGGCTCGAGCTCACAAGACTGCCCTCATGCCAGATGCTAATTCCTGGGCCACCAGTACTTCTCACCAACTGGCTGTAAGTTAGGAATTCACATGACTTTCTCCTTAGGTTTAATAATGTGATGGAATATCTCACAGAACTTAGGGAAATGTTTTACTTATATTTACCAGTGTATTATAAGGGATACAACTAAGGAACACCCAATAGAAGAGAAGCATAGGGCAAGCTGTGCAAGAGGGGAGGTATAAGGGCTTTCATGCCTTCATAGCGAGTCAATGTGTTCACCAACTTGGAAGCTTTCTGGGTCTCCTTGTTCAAGGATTTTTAAGGAGATTAATCTCTGTCCTCCCTTCCAGAAGTAGAGGTTGGGAATAGGGGTAGGGAGTGGGGCTGCAGGTTCTCATCTTCTTACCCGTGTCTGTCTGGTGACCAGCCCCATCTCCAGGTTCTCTAGGGGCCCCACCCTGAGTCACCTCGGTAGTCTAAACTCGGGTATGATGGAAAAGGGCTGGTTATGAGAAACAAAAGAACTCCTGTCATGCTGGAAATTATTCTAAGGGTTTTAGAAGCTCTGTGCCAGAAACCCAGGACAAAGATCAAATACATTTATTATGTCATAGTTACAGTCTGAGGTTCTGGGTGGACAGGAATACTTAGGAGACACTATTCGATCCCACACAGTCACTGGAGCATGTGATTCTTCCTTTATGATGCCTCTCACATTTTCTCCCACCCCATTTCTGTTTATTTCTGTTGTTAATATCCTAGCTTAGACTCTCTTCACTACACGGTTTCTCTGTATTTATTTAGCCAATTTATTCAAGAAATGTATTGAGTACCTACTAGGTACCAGGTAACTTTTGTTCACAGGAATACAGAAATCAAGGCCCCAGTACTGGGGAGTTTATGTTGTCGTGGGTGGGAGACGTAGAGTAAAGAAACAAATACATAACAGGTGGAGGTATGTGCCAGGAGGAAAGAAGAGGGTTAGGAGAGGATGCTGTTATATGTAGGTGGTCAGGAGGGGTTCTCTGGTAAGGTAACATCTGAGCAGAGACCTAAAAGAAAGGAAGGAGGATGCCATGTTTTACATGGAGGGGAAGATGGTTCCAGACAGACGGAGTGTGAGCCAGGGAAAGAGAAAATGTGCAGTCTGTTTGATATGTAGAAGGAATAAGAGGAGGGGAATTATAGGATGATTCAGCATCAAGGGGAAAATTGATTTTCAGGAATGACATCCTGTAATAGGTAGACGGGTCTTAGATTCAATTCAGGGTGGGACGGATAGGAACACAGTGTATCTATAATAACTGAAAAACAGATAAAATATATCATTATACATTTATGGTAAATTGACAGAAGTAGTGGAAATATGGAGAGATTGTCTGCCGACTGCTGTTTTCTCAGTACAAAAACAATCAGGGTCATCAGCCCAGACTGTGAAGGATGGAGATGTTAGACTCTGGAGGAGAGAAAAGAAGTTCTAAGAGAATAGTGTGAGTTAGGGAGAGTGATTGGATTAGCGAAAATTAGTAGGGTTGCAGGGAGCACGAGGGTCCATTTGAAGTTAGTGGTGGTTGATAGAAGGTAGACCAGTCAGCATAGTTGTGTGCTTGTCAGCCGTGTTCAGCTGTACAGGTCCAGGCATGGTCAGTAGAGAGTTGTGCTTGACAAGGTCGGAGTTTTTCCAGGTGTGTTTGAAGAAGAGGGAGACTTGGGTCAAGGTAATGAGGGTGTCTGTAAAGAAATGATTACAGGGAAGGAATCTAAGACATTTATCAGGTCTTTTAGTCCACCACCCAACCAACCAATGTTCTTACTACACTCTAGCTCAGTTCCTGGCACATAGTGAGTGCTCAGTAAATAGCTGTTCCTACAGTGATGGGCATGAGGACAACGTTGCCGGGAGCCCAGTCTTCAGGAAGCCTCTTTCCACCTGGAAGGAGGTACACCTTACCTCTTAAGGGACAAACTTCAGAATCTATCCTACACACAGATGCCATATGAATCTTCTCAGACAATGCTTTTTACACATCATTTCCCTGCTGGAAAACCTTCAGATGAATCCACACCTCTATAGAATTAGATTCTCCTTAATTTATTTTTTATCCTTTCTAGGAAGCATGCTCTCCTGATTTTCTACTTATAGACTGGAATTCCCTTCAGAAATCCCTGTATGTTATATTACCTCTTTCTCTCTTTCTCTCTCTGCATATGTGTGTGTGTGTTCCATTAAGATTTGTTGATAATGAAAGAAAAAAATTGTATTATATAACAATTTAAATGAGCAATACAAATGGAGAATATAACTAGATTTTGAGGTTGCAGGTTTATATAGTCATATAATAATGAAGTATTAAGCATAACCATCTTCAAAATGTCTTCTATCAATTGAGGTAAAATAACTAAAAAGAGTGTATGCTTTTGCTAATGGAATTACAAGATACCCTTACAGACTTTAGGAAATATGTGGATCAGTTCTCCACATGAGAACGAGAAGACTTGGATATAAATATTTCTACAAATATCTACATGAAGCGTGGAGAAGAATCAGCTATCTTGGAGGTGTGGGAAACCTAAAGAGGTGAACAAGGTGTTTGGGGTTGCTTTTCCCTTAGTGCACACTGCTGATTCTCTTAGAAGAGACAGCTGAGATGTGAAGCAAAACTTCTGGCAGCCTCCCAGGCTTGAGGAACAAAACTTGAAGTTCAGAATCTGCCAGAGAGAGGCACTCAGGTTCCCTCTCAAGTGTGCCTTGATCGGGACTTTGAAAGGGTAGGCCTGGCCTTTCAAGTACTGAAGCACAGCTTCAGGTCATCTCAGTCCTTATAACTAGATTATTCGTCCATTTTGCTAGTGTTCCTAGCTGCCTAAAAGACAGGTGTAAATCTACCTTAAGGGAAAATAATGCTGTAGGCTTTAAGTTACTTTCCCAACTTTTTATATGTAATATGCAGCTCTAAATAAAAAATGTAGAGACCAAAATCCCAAACACTGACAGTACCAAATACTGGTGAGTATTTGAACCACAGGAATTCTCGTTCACTGCTGGTGGGATTACAGAATGGTACAGCCATTTTGGAAGACGCTTCGGCAACTCTCCCAAAGCTAAACATGGTCTTACTGTGCAGTTCGGCAGTCATGCTCCTGGGTATTGAAATGAGTTGAAAACTTATGTTCACATCAAAAAACTGCACACAAATGTTTATAGCAGCTTTATTCATCATTGCCAAAACTTAGAATCAACTAAGATGTCTTTCAATAGGTGAATGGATAAAAAAAACCTGTGTTATATCAAATAATGGAATATTATTCTGTGACAAAAAGAAATGAGCTATCAAGCAACCCATACAAAGATATGGAGGAACCTTGAATATATATTGCTAAGTGAAAGAAGCCAGTCTGAAAAGACTACATTTGCTGTGATTTCAACTATATGACATTTTGGAAAAGCCAAAACTATGGAGACAGAAGAAGAGAATTTGTAGTTACCAGGGATAGTGGCATGTGGATGCTAGGGATGAACAGGTAAAGCACAGGAATTTTTAGGGTAGTGAAGTTATTCTATATGATACTGTAATAGTGGGTCCAGGACATTGTGCATGTGACAAAACCCACAGAACTATACAGCTCAGAATGAAACATAGTGTAAACTATGTGTGTTAATTAATAATAACGTATCAATGTTGGTTCATCAATTTTAACAACTGTACCACACCCATATAAGGTGCTGATGGGGAAGCTGAGTTAAGGGAGAGAATATATGTGGCCTTTCTACATCATGTTAAATTTTTCTGTAAACCTAAAACTGTTCAAAGTCTGTGAATAATAATAATAATAATAATATCAAAAATCAAAAGAAATAACAACCAACATACAGATCCTCCCTTAAGGAGATTTAGGTAATGGAATTACTGGATAAAGCCTTTAAAATTAACATGTTATATATGCTCAAAAATAAAAGGAAAGCTTCAGAATTGTACCAGAAAACTGAAAAGTATTAAAAAACAGTAAGTTTAGAACTAAAAAACATAACTGAATTATGAACTCAGTGGATAGATTTAACAGCAGGTATTATCATCACCAAGATATGAGCAGAAATCAATGAAACAGAAAATCCGCAATAGACAACTCTTAAAATGCTAAGAGTTGATTATTTTTTAAACATTGATAAAATTGATAAAGCTGCAATCTGATTCTTCCCAAATTCCCCAGAGATAGGTGGCTAGGTGTGTAGGTAGGTAGGTAGGTAAACACAAATGAACAGTATCTTGAATGAAAAAAAGGATATCACTATATATATTACAAATATTAAAACAAAAGGATATTAGAAAAATAACTATGCTAATTAATTATGCAGTTTAGATGAAATGAATAAATTTCCCAAAGAACATCTTAACAAATACAAGAAGAATTCAAAAATCTGAATAGTCCTGTATCTGTTAAGAAATGGAATTCTTAATTTAAAACTTTCTATACAGAAAATGCCTGGTGCATTTGGCTTCCCTGATAAATTCTTCTAAATACTTAAGGAGGAAATAATATAATTCTTAACACAAACTCTCCCAGGTAATACAAAAGAAAATAATCCACACTTATTTTATGAGGTTAGAACCTGATATAATTATTATCAGGAAAGGGAATTACCTCACAAACTTAGATGTAAAATCTTAAATATTAGTAAACTGAATCCAGTGATAAATGAAGATGGTAATATATCATGAGCATGTAGGGTTTAGCCTAGTATTATAAGGTGGCTTCACATTCAAAATTTATCATTGTAATTCAACACCCTAATAGAACAAAGAAGTATTGTGATCATCTTAATAGAGACAGGAAAACAATTTAACAAAATTTAACACTTTTTCATGATAAAAACTCCTATTCAAATAGGAATAGAAGAAATGTAGCTACAAACATCATACTTACTGCTTAAATATTCATTGCCTCCCCCTACCCTGCCAAGTTCAGGAACAAAGCAAGTATGTTCACTATCACCATTTAGTTTGACATTTTATTGGAAGTACTAGCTAGTGTAATAAGCCAAGAAAAAGAAACAAAATGTATAAAATTGGAAAAAAGGAAATAAAATAGTCATTCACAGATGATATCATTATGTACAAGTAAAAACACAAATCTATCAAACTATTAAAGTTAATATGTGCAATTTAAAGGTGGCTGGGGAAAAGTCATGTAACAGAAAACAAAGTTATCTTTTTTGGTTATCTTATTTATTTTTATTATTTCTAATAATTCTGTAAAAATAACTAAATTTAAGTGTTCATGAATAATTTTAGTATACTTGCCATCTTAGGCTATTACAGAGCACAAGAATTTTTTTTGTTATATTTGACATATAACATTATATTAGTTTCAGGCGTACAGCATAGTGCTTCAGTATTTGTATACACAGAAGCTACTTGATTTTTGATGGTGTTACATCCTGATAAACCTGTTGTAAGTTGAAAATATCAAAAGTCAAAAATGCATTTAATACATCATAGCTTAGCCCAGCCTACCTTAAACATGCTCAGAACACTTACATTAGCCTTCGGTTGGGTAAAGTCATCTAACACAAAGCCTATTTTATAATAAAGTGTTGAATCTCTTGTAATTTATTATGTGTATTGCTTCTGCACCATTGTAAAGTTTAAAAATCATAAGTCAAACCATCGTAAATTGAGGACCATCTGTTGTGACGTCATCACTGCAGTAAGTTGAGTTAGCACTCATTGCTACACTCGACACTCATTGCTACATGGTTATGAAGTTTTTTCCTCTTGTGATGAGAACTTTTAAGATCCACTCTTTTAGCAACTTTAAACTGTACAATACAGTGTTATTAACTATAATCACTGTGCTGTACATACCTCCTTGTGACTTATTTTGTAACTAGAAGTTTGTACCTTTAGCCCCCTTGACCCATTTCATGTGCCTTCCACCCCTGCTTCTGGCTACCACCAGTCTGTTTTCTGTGTCTGTGAGTTCAGGGTTTCTGTTTTGTTTTGTTTTAGATTCCACAACATGTGAGATCATATGTTACTTTATCTCTCTCTCTCTCTGGCTTATTTTACTTAGCATAATGCTTTATGTCCATTAGTGTTGTCTCAGATGTCAAGATTTTCTTTTGTGTGGCTGAATAATACTCCAGTGTGCGTGTGTATCTCACATTTTCTGTGTTAATTTATTGATAGACATTGAGGTTGCTTCTATTTCTTGGCTGTTGTAAAACATGCTGCAGTGAGCATGGGGTGCCTGTATCTTTTTTGAATTAGTGTTTTGTTTTCTTCAGATAAATACCCAGAAGTGGAATTGCTGGAACATATGGCAATTCAATATTTAATTTTTTTACACCTCCATACTGTTTCCACAGTGGCTGCACCGGTTTACATTCCCACCAGCAGTGCACAGGGTTCCCTTTCTCCACATCCTCGCCAACATTTACTGCTTCTTGTTTTTGATACTCAGCCATTCAAACAGGCATGAGGTGATATCTTATGTTTTTGATTTGCATTTCTGTGATGACCACTATCTTACTTCACATACACAAATATCAGAAAATAAGATGTTTACCATTTATACTATCATTAAAAAAACCAATATACTTAAGAACAAATCTAGCAAAAGATGTGCAAGACTTCTACATTGAAAACTACAAATGTTGCTAAGAAAAATTAAAGAAGGCCTAGATTTAAAAAAAAAAAACAAGAAACTATATCATGTTCATGATTTGGAAGAGTCAATATTATTAAGATGTCATTTCTTCCCAGACTAGTCTGTAGATTGAGTGTAATCCTAATCAAAGTTTCAGCAGTTCTTTGTGGAAATTGGAAAGTAGGTTCTAAAATGCATATGAAAGTACCACGTAGTGGAATAACCAAGGCAATTAAAAGAATAACAACAAAGGTGGAGGAGGAGTTACACTATTAGATATTAAGACTTATTATAAGCTGCAGTATGAAAACAGTGTGGTACTGGTGTAAGGACAGACAAATTGACTAACAGAACAGAAGCCAGAAATAGACCCATGAGAATATGAACACCTGCTTTACCACAGAGTACCACTGAATTTCAATAGGGAAAGGATGGTCCTTTTTAACAAAGTGTGCTGAGTCGGTTGCTTATCTTTAACCAACCTTATTAGATTAAAAATGAACCACAGATGCAAATGTGAAAAGTCAAAAATATTAAGCTGCTAGAAGAAAACTTGGGGAGGAAATCTTAAGATCTTGGTATAAATAGAGATTTCTTAAAATGGGACATAAAAAGCACTAACCATAAAAGGTATGTTTGATAATTTGGATTTTATTAAAATTAAGGACTTTTTAAAAAAATAAAATGACTCCCTGAAGAGAAAGAAAGAAAATATTATCACAGACTTCAAGAATGTCAATCTGCAGTGCATACAGGGTGGGGCAAAAGTAGGTTTAAGGTTGTTTGTGTGGAGAATAGTACAATAATAAATAATAAATTGTCCGCATGCTCACAACTTTAAACCTAATTTTGCCCCACCCTGTACATCTGACAAGGATATTTATTCTGAATACATAAAGAACTCCAACAAATCAACAAACAGATTACTCAAAAATTTTTAACAGGCAAAAGACTAGGAGAGCCATTTCTCAAAAAAGGTGTATCTAGATGGCCAGTGTGTGTAGACACCCTGATTAGACAGCAAGAAAATGCAAATTGGAACTACATTGACATACTCTTCTACTCCACCAAAACAGCTAAAATTTAAAGACTGACCATAGCAAGTGTCAACAAGGATGTAGAACAGTAGGAACTCGCATGTAATTAGTAGAACCACGTAAGAAAACTGGCAATATTTATGGAAGCCAAAACATGTATACTCTGACCCACTCCTAGGTATATACTTAGAAGAAATGAGTATGTATATCCACCAAAAACATGTTCAGGAACTTTCATAGAAACTCAACTCATAATAGTCTCAAAATGAAAACATTCAAATTTCCCTAAGTAGCAGAGTGTATAAAACGCGGTATATTTGAAATGGACGAGCACATAACAGTGGGAAAGCACTGTGATGGGTACTGAGTACCTTGCGTAGTCATACAGATAAAAGTGTGGGACGACAACAGAAAATCCAGTTACAAAAGGGAATGATTTCCTTTCTTGACATGGGTGGGTGGGTGGATGGATAGGCAGAGTCCTGAATTACCCATAAATGTATATAGGTACACTTGTGGTTAAGGACAGAAGAGTAATTCCTTTGCTGGAGCAGAGGGGTGGAGTCATGAGCTGGGGTGCTGGGGGATGCGAAGCAGTGGGAGGTATGGGAAGGAATGCCCTTAGCAGTGTTAGTTCCCAGCTGGAAACAACCAAAGTGACTTAACAGTGGACTGGGTAAAATAATAAACTATGCAATATTCATTAGTAGAATACAGTATGCAGCAATGGATGAACTATACCTATAAGCAGTAGCATGAGTAATTCTCACAATATTGATTGAAAGGAAAAAGCCATTTGTATGAGAATGCAAACTGATGCCATTCATATGCAGTTCAAAAATAGGCAGACCTATATTATAGCTTTGGAAGTGAAGTAGTAGGCCACCTTTTCAGAGGGGATAGAGATTGAAAAAGGAAGGGAGGGGCACTTTGGGTTCAGCAGTGCTATTGATCTATGAGGTCATAGCACCAGTGTTCGCTTTGTTGTTTTACGTTTGCCTTACATTTATGTTCTGTGCATTTTTCTGTAAGCCTGTTACACTGCGACAACAAAAAAAAAGGTAAGGAAACAAATGCCTAAAAGGTCTGCCTGCAGCTACTAAAGGATATGCAGCATAATAGGTGTTTTCCTGTAAAAAAACAACTTGTTTACAGAACTGAAAAATAATCTTATTTTTTTTCATATACTACTTTTGCACTGTATATGGTTTTTCCATATTAAAAAGTTTTCCTTTTGTAAAGTTTACTTTTTAATTGTTTAAGTATTCAGAAAAGCACACTTTTCAATGGAAACATACCCATAATTTCTCTTAGCTTTCTGATCCTTTAATTTACTGCTTTGGTAGCAATTTATCAATTGCAAACATGCTTTTAAGTTTTGTTTTAGGGTTTTTTTGAAAACACACGATACCTAATGTGAAAATGAAGAGCTCATGATTCCTTACGAGGTAGCGGGCAACGTCATACGTAAAATTTGACTCCTTCCCTTTTTAGGTTTTGTTATTTGCAGCAATGTAGTTTTTGATACCAGTTTTCTTGCTCAGCATTCATAACAGTTCTGTTTGTCACATTGAGGGTATGAGGTAGGTCTGTGGTTTATTGCCTTTGCCATTTTCAGTAAGAATCGTATCTACTAATCTTGATTCTTAGTCATGACTGAAAATATTCATCTCTAAATAAAATCGTTTTGGAGAGTAAAATATTCACCATTATAGTTTTGTTCAAATAGGAAGGAAACTGTATTCACATACTTGCTCATATTGTTTTTTTTCTAGAGAAAATCTCTTCATGAAAACAAATTAAAGAGACTACAGGAGAAAATAGAAGTCTTGGAAGCAAAGAAAGAAGAATTGGAAACAGAAAATCAGGTGTTAAATAGGTAATGTGTTTGTATGTATATATCCCCCGTGTGGTTATTTTGGTATCATAGAACTTTGTTTCTGGGCATTATGCACTGTGTTTTCTTTTAAAGTATACATTTAAAAGAATTCCCAAACTATTGATTATTCTCCTAATTCATTCATCCCCCCACCTTCCACACACTGAATGTTCCTTCAAACCCAAAGGTACCTGACACATGCCAGTGTTTGTGTCGTGGTTGGGCTGACGGGAAGGGTCATCGCTGGCTTGGTGGCCAGGGGCGG
>PVIA01003648.1:139575-161765 GCA_004024845.1 Tonatia bakeri | reverse complement strand
GACTGGTCTCATTGGACCATTTTAAAGATTAAATGAGAAAATACATATACTTGTTCCTAGTGAACTGCTTATTAAATATTAATAATTACTGTTTTATATTCTAAAAAGAAGGGGAGAGAATGGATTCCTGCATCAAGCGGAGGGCAGATGGATGACCTCCAAATTTGAAATGCACAGTTTTCACTACAGTCTCTTTACCCCGATTCTCTTCGCCCCTGTCCTTCTTCCTCTGCTTTTCTAGAAGGACTGTCCCTGTTGTAGCAAGCCATATGGCTTGACATGGTGGGTTGAGTAGTACATTTCTAAGAGTGGCAGTAATGCTATCCCAATTAGTCAGGGCCTTTTTTTTTTTACATCACTAATTTGTGACTTGGAATGGGTGGACTTAAATTCCACCATGATTTTCCAGTGACTTATTTGCTTCAGTGTTTGATGCACTTGTCACAAGGACACAGAAGAGCTCACCACCAGCAGAGTGGAAGCTCTCCAAGAATTTCCTTTAATGGCAACAGCACACGCATGTCATTGCTATCTGTTGAGATGATTTGCATAACTTGCTGATGACTGCTTGGTCGGTCACGTGGCCTGTCTGAATGGGACACTGCATGTTTAGGCTCCTGCATGCTCACATTAGCACGTGAGTCACCTAGTGTTTTCATGGTCCTCATTAAGTGTCATTGTTATGCTTGTAATATGCCTACGACAACACACACACCCTCAGCCATTCTATCTCTCTCTGGCCTGTTTTCCGCTTGGGGCCCTGACAAATGTCGTTTAACAGTTATCCTTGAAGACATCTGTAGTCTAACTTAGTAGTGGATTAAAAGGAAATTATTACATTTTTATACTAGGGCAACACTGCCATCCCTAAGCACGTGAGCAGTCCAAGCAGCTGCCACCCAGTAGACCGTCTGTGTCCCGGAGAAGCGCTGCAGTGCGCCCTTGGGAACGTGTGCCCTCTTTCTGGGGAATACCCCTGGAAATACACAGCACCCCAGCATTAGTTTCCCGGGGCTGCTGTAACAAATTACCAAAAACTTCGTGGATTAAAACAACACAGATTTGTTCTCTCCCAGTGTTGGAGGCCAGAAGCCTGAAATCAAGGTGTCAGCAGGGCCTCCTTCGAAGGCTCCAGAGGAGGGAGGGCCCTTCCTCGCCTCTTCCAGGGGCTCCCCAGCTGTGGCCCTGTAACTCCAACCTGTCTTCACACCACCTCCTCCCCTGTGTCTGTGTCTACTCTTCTTCTGTCTCTCATAGGGACATTGGTCATTGTATTTGGGGTAAATCAGATAATCCAGGATGATCTCATCTGAAGATCCTCAATTACTTCTTCGAAGACCATTTTTCTACCAAGGTCATATTTGTAGGTTCTGGGGTTTAGGACATGGTCATGTCTTTTGGGGGGCCATCATTCTGCTTCCTGTATACCCCAACTCACATGCATATGCACAGGCCCCTCCCACTGATTGTGGAGAGATTCCTTGTCTACTTTGACGCAAAAATATTGGGCAAAATATAGGCAAGGGGAGTTCAAATTGGCAGCCATTGCCACGATCATTATTTATTTCTATGTTCAGGGCACAGTACTGCTGTATATTCTACAGACCGACTGAGTATTTTCGGTCAGTGGTGTGATGTACCTACAAGAGCAAATCCATAAAGACCGCTTGCTTTAGGTTGCTTTAACGCCCAAGGAGAGTACTGGTTAAGGAAGTAATGAGCGATTATTTCACAGACTCCTAAGCCCATTAATCCCCAGCTAGATAAGTATTCACTTCCAAGAGCCATGTTTTCAAAAGGATCTTAACAAGTTGGAGGTATCCTGAGTGGACCATTCACCACCCCCTGGAACACCCAGGAACCCAGACAGCTGGAAGAACCAGAGACAAAAAGGAAAGACAAGATAGAAACCACTGACGACACTGTCTTTAATTTGAGGGTGGGAGAGCTGTCCTGTCTTGAGGAAGTGAATGTGATCTCTGTGACAGTGGAAGACGTGACAAGGACCAAAGGTCACAGTAACGGGAGAGAAGCCCTCAGCTGATAATCCCTCCATCGCAGCAGGTGCTTCAGGCAGACACCGGGAGCTCATCCCCCAGGGACGCTGTAGAGGGGATTCCCGTGCTTGGTAGGATCTAAGATCCATAGCCAGCTCAAACTCTTGTGACTTCTACATAAATGATTTAAACACCTCAAAGACAGACTATCACGTGGGAACCCAAACACCGTGATGTGTGCTCCTCTCCCTTGACGGGGAAATTTGCTCAGGTCCTCCCCCCAAACCTGGATTTCTTTCACTTGTCCAAATCCCGTTTATCTCTCGCTGTCCTTGCAGAGGGCCATCGATTCCATGTCCTGCCCCTGGCTGTCCTGGGCCATGCTGCGCTGCTCTCTTGTCCCTTTCCCTCCAAACTTGTCCCAGCCCTTACCTCCGAAGACCATACTCATAGCCATACTTGCTGTGTGTTCTCTTGCAGTGTTCCAACATTTTTTTCTATATGTATGCTTTATTTTCCTAATGAGACTTAAACTCATTGAAGATGAAATTGAATTCCCTGTGGCAACTCTCACAGAATTTAAGACAAACGCCAGCATGTAATAGGTGATTAGTGAATACCTGTAGAATGGAAACACAGATGAAAAATGTTGGCAATACAAATATCTTCCTTTATCTTGTTCTTCTGTCCATGAAAGGTGATCTGTTAAAAAAAAAAAAAACAAACATTTCCTGAAATTGTTTTGTTAGCTTTGGGCAGGGGAATGCCCTGCTTCTCCTCTGACATCAGCCCTCCAGTGACACGTGAGTGTGCATGAACACACTCTTGGTCAACGCCAAATACCCTGCCTTCATTTTAGCTGTTGGTGGGGGTCAGCTCTCTAAGGGGGCTACCCCTCCCAAAATAGAATTACTTTCTAGAGGGCAGATTCCTTGTAGTACATAGCTGTCCCCACCACCGCACCACTAAAGGAGTGTTCTAGGAACCCACCTGTGTCAGTGTACCACCTGGCGTTGTTGTGAGAGGCTGCATTTGGGGTCAGTGAACTTTTTTTGGAAGACTCAGTGCTTTTGTCCACGTCATGATGGGTGATTCACGAGTGTGCCTGCCCTCACTGCGCTGAGTGTTCAGCAGTTTTTGACCCAAAACATCCTGACCCCATGCCCCACCCTCTGTATTTGTCCAGTCTCACCTTGGATGAAAAAAGTCCTCAGAGGGAAACATTTTGCCGATGTGGAAGAAGAGAAACAGCAGAAGCACTAAAAGGCATCAACATCGACGAGATTTTGTTCTGAGCAGTGGAAAACATGTCTCGATAGGGGTAGTGCATTAAATGGAGAGTCCTTTGAAGGCAACTGAAGTTTAAACATGTAAGGATAAATACACAATTTTTTATTTTACCATGTTGATAGACCAGGAACTGGAAGGACATCTTTTCTGGACCAGAGTTCCTACAAAGCAACCCAAGTAAGAAAGGTGGCGCCACACCCTGGGGGGAAAGGCAGTGAAATCTGTCAGCAAGGGCAAAGCTGCCCTCCCACCCGCCGGCGCAGCCTGCCCCGGCTTCTCGAACTTGTGTCTCAAGGACTGGCTGCTGGGGACGCTTTCCCCTCAACTGCCTCCCCGGCTCTCTCCCCGCTTTCAGAACACCTGGGTCTCTGTGACTGACTCTGGATGCGTTACCTTGTGTCCTTCTAGTTTAGTGCTCCTTTAATTTCCTGGCCACATTCTGACCTCTATAAAGACCATTTATATGTTTTTCCTGTCTTTTCTGGTGTTAGCAGTGCTATACAAGCTAGTGTCATTCACAGATCGCGTGAGTGAATTACCTGCTCCCTCTTGGAGATCGTAGATTTAGATATTAATTCGGAGCAGAGCCAACCCTTACCTTTGCAACAGCCCATCAGCACCTGCAGCCCCTCTGCTCCCTTTCCTTTTCCTCTGCAGACAGCACCCCTCTGCCACCCAGCTCCTGAACCCCTACTTCCTACTCAGGTTCTTCATTCAAGAGCATCTTTTATCCTGTCCGTGATTATTTTTATTCGGGTCTCTAAAGCCCCTAATTCCTCCCTATTACAGACACATCTCTAAACTAAGGGGTAGTCCATTGGCACATTCTCTTATGTACATTAGTTCACAGCTGATATTTATTCAAAAAATTAGTGGCACCAAGTTGATATTATTGACATCTGCAAGTCTTAGTCAGCTTATCCACAATCTAAAATGTAATCATAAATTTACTATGTTTAATTAAGGATAGAGGTTGCCCTAACTTTGGCAGTTGCTTTCCCCCCAGTAATCTAATTGAGGGGTTCCAGGCAGGGAGGGCAGTGGTTAGACACGCGTGCCTGTGGGGTAGTTATTTTAGAGTGAGAGGCAAGGCCACCAATTCAGCGGCACTGGTCCGCTCCGTCCCCCGTGGGGCTTCTTCCGGTGTCTGAGGCCCAGGATGGTGTTTCCGACTGCGGTTGTGATCGCTGTCCACCGGGGTGGCCCCAGCCACCAGTGTGAAGCCGACGCTGCAGCTCTTCTGCCCCAAATGGCTTCATCCAAGTTTTAAAGCACCATCATCAACAGCAAAAATCCCTAAGCTCAGGTTCTCACAGTAAAAAATGCCCTCAAAGATCATCTGGTACAAGGGTTCTTAGACTTTCTGTGTTGGAGACACACTGTAAAACATTAGGGCTGGTAGAAGGGATTAAGAGGTTTCAAAGAACATTAAATAAGTCAGCAGAACTTGGGAAGCAGACGCAGCTACAGCAGGACAGAGCTGCACACTGCCTCTAAAATGTCACGGTCCACACGATGTCCTTGCTTCAGAGACTGGGCTCCTATGTATACTCACCAAGCAAAGCTCTTTCAGGATCCAGCCCTTCTGTGACCTTCTGGGGGACCTGGCTTTACGTTATACTTCTTTCCTCCCCTTTGAAGCAGGTTCTTCCTTTCTTCCTCTTGCATCCTGAATCCTTAAGCAAACTGCTCGCCTGGCGTCTCTAACCAGTATAATAATCAGCTGGAGCAACCGTCAGTCAGAGAAAGGCAACTACCATATGATTTTACTTACATGTGGAATCTGAAGAACAATGTAAACAAAAGTGAGAAAGACTCATAAACACAGAAAACAGACTGATGGTTGCCAGAGGGAGGGGTGTTGGGGAACTGGGAGAAACGAGTGGAAGGACTTAAAAAGTATGATTACCAAATACTCATGGGAATGTAAAGTACAGCACAGGGAATACAGCCAATAATATTGCAATAATTGTGTGTGGTGCCAGGTGGGTGCTGGAAGTATTGGGGGGAATGCTTTATAAGTACTGATTGTCTAACCACTATGCTATACACCTGAAACCAATACAAAATAATATTACAAGTAAACTGTAATTGAAAAAAAATTTAAAAAAAACAGAAGACTCCATCTTCTTGGTGAAAGGGCAGCGTGCCCTGCATCGGTACTTGAACCTGGACAAAGGTTAAAGTAGCCACTGCCACTGCGGGTTGAAAGGGAGCCTTGAGGGATGGTCCTTCAGTGCAGCAGGGCTCTATGACTTTATGAAGCATCCTTCTGCCTTTGGGCAGCTCCATTAGGGAGGGAAAGTCCACACACTGAACGAAAATTGGTCTCTTTAGAGCTCACCAACCCCTCCATAGGGGCCAGCATTATCGCAGGAGCTACTTAGAATATGTCTAGCTCCTTAAGCCCTTTAGGTATTTGAAGACAGACCCCATGGCCTCCTCCAGGTTCATCTGGCATTCCTTCGGGTTGCCAGACCCTAGGAGCTTGACCACTCTCTTCTGCAAGCGTCCTGATTTATCAGTGTCCCTCCTACAATGTGTGGGGAGAATGAACCCCCAAATTGCAGGACAGTGCCACTCCCAGGGCCTATAGGAGTCTGTTTTGTTGGGGGAGGTGGCAGCCTGAGCAGGAGACGGTCCTCTGAGGCCCGGAAGAAACTATTAACAATTCTCGGCCACAGGGGATAGAAAAATCGAAGTTAATAAAGCAGAGAAGTGGGGCTCCTGAAAGCAAAAACAAGGGCTATGAACACAGCTTAGGAAGTGCAGAGATACTAGTGGCATCCAGTAGATTTATATCGACAGAAGAAAGTCCTCATTGGCTAAATAGTTCCATGTTAGAATCCTTCTGCATAACCTGATCCCCAGAACAAACGCATTGGGGAACTCCAGCCTCTCCAGATGTGTTTGTAAGCACTCCTTTATTGTGATAAATCTTGTTGTTCTCAAATTCACCAACATAATAAATAACAAAAGAGAAATGGAAACCATTTAAACAAATGGCAAGTCAGAGATACCTTTTTTCTACCCAGAGTACAAACATTGATTAACATTCACTGAAACTCATTAATGCATGAAAAAGTTGAAACAGTGGCAGGCCCAGGCTGCTGATGGGGATGGGGGTGACAATGGAATGAACAGGAAAGTCCTGCAGCTCCAGATGTTCCTTTTCCTCCCTCACCCCTCACACAAGAAGGTGCACAGGAGCCCGAGAAGGAAAGTGTTTCAGGTGTGCTGGTCACCTTGGACTTCCCCCCATATTCAGGGAGGGGCATCTACGGAAGAGCCATGCCTCTGGAAAATTCCTACTTGGCCCATTGCAAACATGTCCACAAAAATCCACAGAAGACATTTCTAAATAACAGACACATTTAGCCACCAGCGCTGAGCTCAACCACGTTGCAGCCTGAGGCAGAGGGACACATGTGTCTCCTGATGCACGTGCTTGTGTGTATTTTGTCATGGCAACATTAAGGGAGTTGGAAAAATTTGAAAAACATATAATGCAAATGTAGTAAAAGTCACAACATCATGTTAAGTTCAAATATCTTATTTATACTGAAAACAGAACTTTAAAAAATAGTTTCACTTTCCTGGCTTTAAAGGAGGCCAGCTCAACAATATTTTCAAAACCTACGTCTTTGCTTATCTCATTTTCAGTGGAAGAAATTGCCGTATTTGACAATTTCTCTTGACTGATAATCTCTTTAAATTTTTGAAAAATTTATTTTAAAGAGAGAGAAAGGGAGGAGGGAGGGAGGAATAGAGAGCAAGAGGGAGATGGATAGAGAGAAACATCAATTTGTTGTCCCACCTATTTATGCTTTCATTGGTTGATTCTTGTACATGCTCTGACTGGGAATCGAACCCACATTGTTGGCGTTGGCCTATCTGGGTGATGCTCTAACCAACTGAGAAATCCAGCCAAGGCTTAACTGATAATCTTAAGTAATTTTTAAATAACTTTAGCTTACTGATCCTGTCTTGGATTTTTTGCATTAATTTTGTTTTTTTAAAAAATAACCATTAAAATATTACTTATTGTGATCACTGAGATTTTTGGTGCCCCCTTAAATTTTGCACTGAAAGGTGAGCACCTCATTTGCCTCACCTTAACCATGACCCCATTGCTGCTATTTTTAGAAACCTGAGTAGAGAGAGGGGTGTCAAGACTGGTTTGGATGCAGCTCTGCGACCAATAACCTTGGTGGGTCTCGATATTTTCCTTGTACCTGACTTCTGTACTGGTTCCTAGCTATGCAGTTGCAGAACCAGAGAAATACAAACTTGTCACAGGTGTGCCACTGACTTTTAGCCAAGGTCTTGTTGGATTGTTGGCTCCAATTGACTTACTTCACTTAGCACAATACCCTCTAGGTCCATCCGTATTGTCGCAAATGGTAAGATTTCATTCTTTTTATATGTCCCACAGCCTTTATATCCACTTGTCTATGATGGGCACTTGGGTTGTTTGGGATAGATTCTTATTAATAATATGATGTCCCACTACTATTGTTGAAAACTGACTCATGCCAGTACTGAAGGAACGCTTAGAGTCCAGTCCTGTCCTTGCTGTAGGAGGGACATGTGAAATTGTCAGTGCAGCATGCCAAATGGTGCCTTTATCCGTCACCTCTTTAGTGAGTGTGTGGTTTACCCTGCAGACTTCATTGGACAAACATTGTCTGTAAAGCCAGCATGCATTTGAAGGACAGCTAGTGGGACAGCAGCACACCGAGTCTTGGCTGCTCTGGGAAGTTACCTCATGCAGAAACTTTCCACCCACAAACAAGCTATGTCTCAGGGGCTGTTCTTAAGTCCATTGGGTTCTTAGTGCAGGTGACAGCACTCATGCAACTTCTAACGACCCTTTTGGTTGAGGCCAGCCCTGGCTCACATGTGCTCAGGAATGCCTGCGTTGTCAGACGCAGAAGGTCAGAGTTTGAAAGTTAAGTAGGACTTCTGTACAGGTTTCAGGCAAGACCACAAACTGGTGAGAAGGGAGGCAGGGATTAGGGACCACCAGATGGGGATATTTATTTTTCCCGACACTTCTCAGCACTACAGTATGCAGACGACACATGCAAGGCTAAAAGTCACGCCAGGCTTCTAGTCTACCCCAGGTCAGAGGAGAGGGAGGAAGAATGGTTCCTAAGCCACAATAGGGTTGTACCTCCCCCAATCCCTACGTGCACACCCAAGGAGAAAATGCTCTTCTGTGCTCTTCCTCCAAACTGAGAAAAAAAAATCCATAATAGCTTCCTCTCCTTTCTTCAGCCACAGCTGAGGTGCTGACGGCTGACATACTGATTAATGTTAATGGACCCAAAGCTGACAGGCTCTCTCACTCACTTTTGGGGGAGAAAATAGTTTACCTTTTAAGCCTTAATGATTTTTCATCATTCTGAGTTTAGCAGCAAGGCACATCTATGTCTAAAAGCATGATACATCATACATGTTTATCAGATGTAAACCAGAAATAAGAAACATCAGGTAATGTTCTTAATCATATTTTTAAAAGCCTACCTAGTTCTTTCCTTAGTGCCAGAACTGCTCATTCGGTCAGTTCTCTCACGATCCGTGTTTATTCATGTAGGCTTTATTTAGTCTAACGCAATGTCAGAAAATACATACAGCAGTGTTTACATTAATATTATATGAAGAATCTGGTTTGTGCACATGGGTCAGTGCCAGGGAGTTCACATTGCTCTCAGAGGCGGGGAAAGGGGGAAGGAAGGAGGGAGGGAGGAAGAAAGGAAGAAAGAAAAATTGGAGTTGGATTAAAACCTGCCATTTTTGCTTGCTTCATTCCATCAATTCCATCTCAGGCATTTAGCACTCGGGCAAGTCAAAGGAACTTTTTACTCAGCTGTCTTGGATAGTCCTGCTTGCAATGAGGCATAGAGAGATTTTAAACTTCTGGTTTCCAGGGCTTTTACATTTGGCTAGTTATGTCAAATTGGGGTTCCGACCAGTCACAGTTAGGGGGGAGCCAGGGGACAGCAGGGTGCTCTAGGTGCTGAAACAGGAGTCAGCAGCCCCTGCTGGGTTTGTTTCTTTTGGGGACACTAGCGAGTTACCTGCCTGTCACACTTCAATTTCTTTGTCTGTTAAATGGGGGGGATACAACCCACCCTGGGGATCTGTGCGGATTAAATATGTACTGTATAAGGCCCCTAGCACAGTGACTGGCACAAGGTCGATGCTTGAAAGCTGTTAGAAAGCAAAGGAAAAAAAAAAAGGATTTTCCCAAAGAGCCAATCATCTGAAAGAAAACAGAACACCTCCAAGTGATTAGCACGAAATCATGGAACTCTATTTCTGAAAGGGACTTTAGGTGACTGGTCTGGTGCTGATGTTTGTGTTTAAGCCAGGGTTCTTCAAGCCGAGCGTGATCAGGAATGTGTGGTGTCAGAGGAAAAAAGTGGACCTGAGACTGGGTGGGGCAGAGAAGTGGCCACAGTGCCACCCTCCCATCCTCCCCTCCACTGGAGGACCCAGCGGCATCTGACACTGTCCCCAGAGCATAGTCTGAAACCCAAAATCGGGTCTGCTCCCCATTTCACCAGTAAGGGAATGGCCCCAAAAGGTGACGTGGTCTTTCAGTGCTGCAGCCAGAGCGACACGCCTGTCGTTCCCCAGGGCGGCCTGTGTGAAAGGGTGGGTGGGAACAAAACACGTGAGAGAGTATTCGACAAAGTCCTTGCAGAGAAACTTTTAAAAGATCTAGAGCTTTAGTTCAAAATTTGTGAGCCATGTTTTTCTATAGCAGAGGGTAATCTTTTGGGTGGCCCATTTCCATTTTCCTGTTTATTTTCAACTACTTTTCATGACATTTAAAGTTTTCTTGGTGTGGTTCCACTACCTTCTATCAGTCTTGGGGACAAATGGGTTTCCATAAAATTTGACTAGAAGCCACTTCACCTTCTCTGGTGCCCGCCTGCGACCTTAGCCTTCTGTAGTCCCTTTCGATGCTAAAGAAAATGCTATCTTTCCTAAATGTTTTCACATTCAGGGGTATTTCACTTCGACCTCCTGGCTAGAGTGTTCTTTCTGGCATGTTAGCACAGCACAAAAATGTAAACACGAAGCTGACCCAATGAAAGTTTGAAGTCAATGTATTTTCTTTTTGAGATAAGGGGATGTTTGTACAAACAACCTCAGACTCTATTTGGATAAGAAAAACGATGTAACACAATTTATGACTGCTGTGCTGTTTCCAAATGTGGCCGGTTTCCTGCTGGGTTATTCATGTGTCTTGATGTCCTTGTGGAAGGCATCAGGTCTTTTCACTTCCTTTCAGAAAAGAAGAACATTGAGTTAGGGTATGCGGGGTGTGGGTGGGATTCTCAGTCGTCATGACAGCTGGCCCGGGTACCCTGGTGCATAGCTCCGTTTGCACTGCTTACCTGGGCGTCCAGCTAACTGCTCACGTCCACTCCCCTGGACAGGAGACTCCACGAGAGCAGGGCCTGTCCTTTAAAGCTCTCCGAAAGGTCTCTATACCCAGCTCATTCCC
The DNA here is from genome assembly GCA_004024845.1 of Tonatia bakeri. Lineage (NCBI taxonomy): Eukaryota > Metazoa > Chordata > Mammalia > Chiroptera > Phyllostomidae > Tonatia > Tonatia bakeri. The sequence goes on along the minus strand of PVIA01003648.1, from coordinate 150,956 downwards.
TGGCTCAGAGTTGGTGCCAAAACAAATGTATTGGCTGATTTTGCAAAAGACTTCCTAGATGTTAGTCAGGCATGCTGAGAGCTCCATTATTCTGGATTCCTCTACCAAAGGAAAATACACAGCATGATAGTATTCTATTGGTTTGAAATATATATATAATTGAATAAAAGAATACTATTAGAACAAAGCAAAAGGATCCCTTATAGCAAGTATAGATTCCAGTTTCCAGGCCAATTAAGCTAGACTGGAGACCAAATGAATTCAATAGCAACACATACAAGAATAATAACTATATTTATTAAGCACTTACTGTATATGAGGCACAATTCTAAAAGCTGTATATATCCTATCTCATTTAATCCTCACAACAATCCCATGTGGCAGGCCATTACTATCCCCAAAGCTTAAATCTGTATCCACAGTGGTGGCAGGTTTCAAACCCAAGCACTGTGTTTCCTGAACCCACATAACCAGTAACTAACTGACTGAGTGACAGAAAGCTGTATACAGGGCAAAATGCTTTCACCACGGTAGAAACACGACAGACTCAACGGCCCTCATTTCTTCTCAGAGTATTTATTAGGTGAAGGCCTTGATGGCCTGCACTTCCTGACTGTAGAGAAAGGTGTGAAAGAAACGTAAGAGAAAGCCATTAAAATGTTAATGATTTTTCTTGTTCTGTTCTGATGGAGAATATTATAAATCACTGATCCATTTAATTTTATTAACAAATTACATTTCTTAGAGCATATTTCTTTCGAGTTACTCTAGGCATTTCTCAGATATTACCCAAATGATTTTAACCACCCCACCATGAGAATGTTAGAGGCAGACCTTACTCCCTCTGTGAAGATGGTTAAACAGAGGCAGAATTAGGCTAAGTCACTTGCCCGGAGTCCTGTCACTCAACCCTGGCCTTCTGAATGTCAGCTCCCTATCTGCTGGCAGCAGTGTCTCATGTGGGTAACGAAGGGTCTGAAGTTTCCTGTGAAAACAAAGATGTCATGTTGTTCTCTTTTAGGCTTGTGGATGGGTCCTAAAAGATCCTGATTGGCTCCTGAGGAAATACTGTTTGGCTGGGTCGGTTTCCCGTCATCCTGTCCCCCCAGTTGACCATGAGCCAGCCAGACCCTGCCAGTGACCCACATCTCAGCCCTGCACCCCTGTGTGTGGTATGCGGCCAAACCCACTCCCCCGAGGAGAATCACTTCTACACCTACACAGAAGATGTGGACGACGACCTCATATGCCACATCTGCCTGCAAGCGTTGCTGGAGCCCCTGGACACGCCCTGCGGACACACCTACTGCACTCTCTGCCTCACCAATTTCCTGATAAACAAGGATTTCTGCCCCCTGGATCGCATGCCGGTGGTTCTCCAGCACTGCAAGAAATCCAGCATCCTGGTCCACAAGCTCCTCAACAAGCTGATGGTGACCTGCCCGTTCACCGAGCACTGCACCCAGGTAGTGCAGCGCTGCGACCTGGAGCAGCACTTTCAAACCAGGTAGGGCTCCTCTTTGGAACTCACCTGTCTCCCGAGGGCGGGGCTGCCTCCCCGGCCCTGTGTGCTCCATGGGAAGCCTGTTTCTTTGTCTTCTTCTCTGCAGCCAGTGAAAGGTTCCTTCCAAATAAGAAACATTTTAAGTGTTTGTGGCCGTGGTTCAGTGTAAGAAATGGCACATGGAGGAGCTGTGTTATGTGTGGGTGTTTATGGCGCTTTTTTTGGTGGCAAAATAGACGTAATATAAAATTTACCATTTTAACAATTCTTAAGCGCGTGTTTCCGTGGCCTTAAATGCAGTCATTGTTGCACGTCACCCCTCACCATCACCCACCCTCAGGACTTTTTCACCTTCCAGAACGGAAACTTTGTACGCATTCCACAAAACCACCCCTCCAGAATTGGTGGCCATGAGTCTACTTTCTGCCTGTGTGAATCTGACCCTTCTAGGGGCCCGGAACAGAGGACTCATTCGGTGTTTGCCCTCTTGTGGTTGGCTTATTTCTCATGTGTGCATTTGGAAATGTGAAAGATACTGGAAGGATCCAGTGAGCAGCTTTCTCTGGGGCTCATGGCCCCCAGAAAGATTTCTGGGTGGGCATTGCTTGTCTTTTCACGTAAGAAAAAGAAGTCTCCTAACGTGACTCTCAACATTAGAATCTCCTCTGTATGGGAATTGGCAAAGCCCAACTGTTCTTTGAAGAGCTGTGAGATATTTTCAACTCAGGATTAAAATGAGAAATTTAGAAAACTTTTCTCCTTTAAGTGAATTATTCTATGTACTTTTCGGCTAAGGCGCGCACTGTCAGGGGACCTGTGGTGTGACCGGCTCCAATGGTAGCAGTGCCGCCCACGCCACCTGTCCGCCTCTGATTTTGTCCACTTGTGTTATCCCGTCCCTGGGCGGCCCTGGGTCTCGCTCCACCTGAGCGACTCTCTTAGAAGGTTGAAGGTGCGTAGTAAAGTGTAGACAATAACACCACAATTATTTTGTGAGAGGAAATTTGGAAGCCGGCGTTTATCTTGGTCTCTGTCACGACCAGGGCAAGAGGCAGGTGCAGGTATTTTTCTAAGGTCCCATTCCTTAGGTCTTGCATCTGGGTCTTTGTCTTTCGGGACACGCAGATTCTCTAATGAGGAGGTGCGCCTCCAAAGCCGTGGCTGCTCACAGTGCTGCACACGTGGTTTCCGTACCAATTGTGTCAGTGAACTCGTTTTTCTCCCCAAGGCGTGGAGCCAAGTGCATCTAACTCTGGTGCGTGGGCTGCCTCGGACCCTCAGTTATTGTTGGAGTTTAAACTAGGATGCTCCTCTTCTGTGGCTGATGGGAAGGAGGTGTGGCCAGAGAACCAGGGGATTGGGAATCTGTTTGTGACCTTTGCTGAAGGTTTTGCGCAGGGAGAAGAGGTGTCGTCTGGAAGGAAGTAGGTCTGGGGTCAGGGGAGGGGTAGTGATGTGGGTGCTAGTGCAGAGCCAGGGCCACGTGTGGGGCCACACTGGGTAGCGAAACTGGTGAGCATGAGGAGAAGGCCCTGGTACAGCTCCCACCACACAGCACATTCCTGGGTCGGTGCAATTTATACACTTGTGTTTGGGAGCTATATAGTGTCCATTTGCTGCTGTAACAAGTGATCATGAGCTTAGTGGCTTAAAACTACAACAGTGTGGTATCTTACAGTTCTGAGGATTCTAAGCCCAAGCTGGGTCTGAAGGTACTAACATCATGTGTGGGGAGGGCTAGTTCCTTTTGGCTCTAGGGGAGAATTGCTTTCCTCACCTTTTCCAGTTTCTGGGGGCCACCTTGGCTTGTGGCTCCTTTCTCTATCTGCAGCGCCAGCAGCATAGAAGCATAGAATCTCTGCACCTCTCTCTGTCTCTCTCTCTGTCCCCCACCCCTCGTTTCCATGATCACATCTCCTGTGTGGCTCTGACCCTGCCACCTCCCTTTCATGAGGACACTAGTAATTACATTGGGATCCACTCATTGCATCCACCTGGATAATCTAGGACCCTCCCTCCATCTCAGCACCCTTACCTTAGGCATATCTGCAAATCCCTTTGCCATGTAAGGTAACATAGTCACAGGTTCTGAGGATTAGGAGGTGGATATCTTAGGGGGTGGTCATCATTCTGCCCCCCACAGGAGTTTTACAGGGACAAGAGGAAAGAGAGAGAGGGAAATAAATGGGGGTGCTTTCACCCAGCGGTTCCTTCTCATCCCCTCATCTAGAACTGTTTTGGGGACCAAGAATATCCTTTAAAAAAATCAGGGTAAGATGGCCCATGGACCTGAGGGCAAGGCTAGAACAGAAGTGGAGCAGGGGATGGGCTGGGAAGAGGCTTTTGGGGACCTTTGGGATCCCCAGGAGGGAGATGCCACAGGGCACTCAGTCCCCAGATGGGAGTTTTACGCACCGCCCACGCAGGCGGTGTGACCCACACACCGGAGGAACCCTGGGGGAAAGGCTTGATGAACACTCAGCTGCTACTGATGCGCATGTCGGGAAACAACAGGGAGGAAAGATCGCAAAATTAATTAAGGTCACCTCTATGAGCTGTGGCCCAGAGTCCGGCACGGGTGCCCACGGCTGCTCTCCACGCAGGGAAACCCCCACGGCAGGCGATGCCGGCCTCAGCGCCTGCGCTTGATCCTCTCTGCACGTCAGCTTCCTAAGTAGGTGGAAACCAGCATTTCCAAATATATGGTGCACATGTTAGTCGTCAGAAGCTTAATGCACACTCCCCTCCTCCCAGCCCCTGGGCATTTTATTGGTGAGGATGGAGAATTTGGAGCTAATCCAGAGTCTGACCCCACAGCCCTCTTAGGCTCATGCCTGTGCGGGTAGACCACCTCTTTGTCCCCTGAGAAGGGATATTAGGATTAAATAGTCACTGTCTCTGGACTTCCTTGGACAGAGCACTGAGAGGCCAGTGTGCTCCTGACTTTTCTGTGTGAGGCCTCCAGGTTGGTGGCTTCTGTAGGAGGGTGTTGTCCTACGTTTGCACTGAAAGGTATCTTGGTTTATAAATTTTGCCTCTTGGTGTCAGGATTTAAATATAATGTGTTTTAGAAAAACATTCTTTGGCTTTTGGCACTACGTGAATGTACTAGTCAGGCCGAGTGGACCTAGCATGGAGAACTTGACATTGATTCTGGTTAAAACAAACCTGTGTGGCTGATGGGACTCCCCACACTTCCTTCCAGCATGCGCAGGAGAGCTTCGTCACTGAACGTCACAGGAAGCTCCATAATCAGGTTTGTCTACCTGTAAAATGGGCTCATTGAATACAAAGCTCTTGCAGAAAGAATCACATTTAGGAGGTTTCCATGTCTCTCTAAAAAAGAACACCAAGTAGAGAAATGTTCTCCCCTTCCTTCCGCCAAGGTCTCGGTTTACAGCCCGTCCAGAGGACTGTGCTAGTGATAACAGTCTACTTGAGTCAGGCATGCAGGCAGATGGCATCTGCTCTGTAAACAAATGCTGCCTGTTTTCTCCAGAACTTGGAACACTTGTAAACACTGTTATCTAACTACTTCGGATTTGTGGTTGAACATAAATCCATAAGTGAAACATTTAGGGCCAACTTTGCTTCTGCATGGCTGGCTGCTCCAGCAACGGCTCAGACAACTGTGTCAGACTGCAGATGAGAGAGGATGTCTACGGAGGAAATCTGAACAGTGAACTGAGGTTTGGAACCTTCTGGCTAGTTCGTGGCCTTCTGCCCTCTTAGATGCTTGCAGACTCCCATCACATGGGTCTACCGCAACGAGTTCCCAGGAGGGCGATGGGCTTGTCGAGTCCAGTGGCAGCGTTCCTAACCAAGGGACATTGCCCGCAGACATAGCCGGACGCTGCAGAGGGCCAAGCTGGTGCATTGCTCTCGACCCCGACCGTCAGAGGGCGGGGGGAGGAGGCACAGCTTTCCCTTCCTGGATTTCTGGTGGGAGTCATCTTAGGCTCCAGTCCACATCTTTATGGTGAATCTCATCATCGCATCCGTAATGTTTATCAAGGTCTGCAGTAGGCCAGGCCCTGAAAGAGAGAAAAATCTATACAGGTAAAAGGTAAAAGAGAGCTGAAAACGTACACACACTGAACTGTTTCACAGCACAAGTCACTTTGCCCTTTAGTTTCTCTCAGGGAAGATAATAAAAATGGGAGATAATGAAGCTGACCCTCCTTAGGTGTTTACTAGTGTGAATAAAGAAATCTTTGTTCAGTGTTCTGAAATCAGCCTTGAATGGAACTGTGATGTAGTTGGCACACCTGGCTGAAGGCTCTCTGTGGTTCTTTCCTTGACTAGCTTTGCACCCAGTGTCCTGGAGTCTCTTCTCCAAAGACTGACCCTGGAACCTCTCCTGCGCTTTGCTTCTGTCAGGGGCCCTTTTCTGCAGTGTGTTCGGCACAACGCAGGCTCAGTGAGCGGTTTCCAGTGCAGGGAAGACAGTGTGTCCCATCTGCAGGTCTGCGGGAGTATCCCCCTCGGAGTGGTGCGCAAGTTAGAAGTCTTGTCGGTCAGCGCAGCCTGGCTCGGCATCTCCGCCGGAACTTCGACACATGAACTGCATCTGACTTTCCTACCCCGAACCCACCGTCTCCGTGGCTTTCCCTGGCTGAGCGCTACTGTTTTGGCTCTCCCGGGCATGAGAGAAATGAGGCATTTTTTTCCCCTGCATTACTTTTTAAGAGAACCATTGAATTTCCATCAGATTATGCTCCAAAAAAATTCTTTAAAGAAACAACATTCTCCTGGACACTTATCCCCAGAAATTTTCCTTACCTTGTTTCTTTCTCCCTGGTCATTTATTAGCCGTCTGTATAAATGCTTACCCCCTTCCACGGCTCTCTTACATTTGGAAGTTCTGTTTTGCTAACTTGTCTCTGGTCAAGAAAGCTGGTCCACATAATTGACTCTTTAAGTCGAATTCCTTTTTATTCTACAAATATTTATTATCTACTGCATTCCAGGTACTGTGGTAAGGATATGGTGGAGAACGTGGTGGATAGAACTCCTCCTTTCCAGGAGTTCCCTGTTGAGTGAAGAGAAAAGAGACCAAAAAAAAAAAAAAAAAGGAAGTGATAGGTGATCCCTGAGATGACACTTAAAAGAGCAATAGAACTTAGGCAAAACCTGGTGTCAAGGATTAGGGCTAGGACTCTTGACTGGCAAGTAAGCTACAGAGAAATCTATGATCATTTAAAGGGAGATTTTTTATTCCCAAGGAATTGTTTTAGTTAGGATTACATCTGATGGCAGATAATAGAAAATTCAAGTTGGTTTAACTATTAAAAGTTTTCTTTTTCTTATTTAACACCTTCTGGGGGTAGGAAGTCTGTGATGTAGCTATGATGCCATGAGCAATCCAGGATCTTCCTGTTTTCAGATTAGCTTTCATGCTCAAATTTGTCCCCTCATGTTCTCAAAATAGCTGCTCAAACTCTACCATCCCATCCAAGTTTCAGGTAGAAGGAACCAGGTGGGAAGAACAAGGCAGGAAGGGCAAAATACAGTGTACAGACTGAGACTCCATTCCTTAAAGAGCTTTCTGGGATGCCTCTCCCAGTAATTTCTGCTCACACCTCGGCAGCCAACACTGTATCACATGGCTACCCACCGGTGGGAGAACTTAACTGCATCAGCACCATGAACAAAACCTGGGTTCTGTTAAAAGGAAGAAGAGGAGATTAGATATTGGATACGCAGCCAGCAGTTCTTGCAATAGTGATATAAGCAACAACAAAAAAATCTTCATTTTTATATTGCATTCATATCCACTAATAAATTTTATCCTCTCAAAATGCAAAGGGGTGAAAGGGCAGGCATTGTTATTTTTTTGCAGAGACTTTGAAAAGTGCCCTGACAAGTCCAAGATGATCAGAAATGCAATCCAGCGCACTCCAGAGCCCACGGGCTTTATCACACACAGTGCTGTTTGGGAGTTATGCTCTACCCAGCAGAGCAGGTCTCGGGACTCGGTGAAACCCCATATTCTGGAAAAGACTGTAGCAAGTCATGTCCCCAGTGGTGCAGGAGGAAAAGAAAGGACAAGAAGAGGACAACAAAGTCCCTTGAGACAGGTGCTGAGCTGCCAGCTGGGCTCATTCACTACTATTAGTAATTATTATGAACAATATGTATAACAATAGCTAACACGAATTGAGCCCTTTGTTCTTTATAGGCATTACCTTATTCTACCTTCATAACAACACTATGAGTTAAGCCCTGTTATTATTATCTTTCTGTGGAGGAGGAAATGGAGGCTCAGAGAGGTTAGACACATGCTCAGTGTCACACAGCAGGCACTGTGGTAGAGTTCAGGCTCAGACCCTAGCCCGTCTGTCTCCAGCATCTACATACCAAACCCGACTTTGTCATTTTACTGCTCTTCACCAGCTCTGATTCACTATTGCCTACCAGACTTAAATGCAATTCAAATTAGGGCCTCAACAAAATGAACACATGTCATGCTTTATCAAGGCTGCTTGTCTTGGATTGAAACTGTAGAAGATAAATCAGCACATTCTAAGGATCTGCTGTTTTTCATTTGGTTTAGACCCACCTTGGGTAAATGCAGATCTCTGTTGCCAAATTCCTGCTTCCTGCACAGTTGACTGCAGCTGGTTTCACCCCATAGATTTTGCCCTGGTCTTCTTCCAACCAAGGGTAGTTTGCTGTGATTGCTTGGTTGTCAGTAATGGGACTATCCCTTTGAGCCATTTCTATTGAGATTCAAGTCTTGAGTTGGCAGGATGGGTTTTAATCTTCTTGAATGTAGAGTAGGAGAGGACTCCTGGGGGCTCCGGTGGCCTCCCAGAGCTTAGGGCTACAGAGAAGTCCTACCATTAAGTTAGATAGTACAGTCTAGAATCACAGGTCTTAAGGCTGGAGAGGTGATGTGGTCCAGGCGCTGCTGGACCAAGCAGATCAGGCACTATTAGCTCCATTTCAAAGATGAGATGACTGAGGCTCCGGAGCTTACAGGAAATGCCCAGGGTCCTGCAGGCAGTGTCAGCGCTTATTTCAGTCGCTCGGGGTGATGGGGGAATGGAGCGCCTTTTCTCCTCACAGAGCACAAACCTATACATTGTTTAGACGGAACTTTATGTTTATTGCAGCTGTTTGTTTTCTTCAAGAATACTTTTTAAAAATCAGGAAGGAAGCCATCGCTTCTCTTACATCTGCTAGTGCAGTCAGGATAGCGACAGGTAAACAACCTTAAATGCACGTTCTAAATGTATACTTAGAGGTGGGGTTGGTTCACCCATCATACTTCTGTGTCGCAATATCTGAAGGCTCACTCTGAGCTCAGATCTCCAGCCTGTGTTCCCAAGGTGCTAATCCCTTATGGTGCCCTGCTCTGGCAAGCTGGAGGACCACTTTGGTTATTTGCTCATTCACAAATATGCCATGCTCCTGCCTTCTCCCAGCACAGTTTAGCTTCCAGCCCATCTGCTCCCAGCCAGTGATGTAAATGTACCAGCTGCTTCTCAAGAACCAGTCGGCATCCTGCAGGAGGGGCAGGGCCCTTTCGGGCATCAGCCTGCTTGCTCTCAGCCTAAGCTCTCTCGCCAACCCTGGTGGGTCCCTCCGTTCTGCTGTTTCCCCATCGGAGAGTCAGCGGGTGCAGTCCTTCTGTAAGCCCCTGATTTATTTATCAGTGTGGCTCGATTGAAGGGCTGTAAGTCAGAATCCTTATGATCGGACTGTGGGGACATGGCGAGGTTTGTCTGAAGGGGCCGGGCCAGGCCCCACAGCCGACAGAGACAGTGGCCAGGAGGAAAGCAGCACGCTGCCCGGACAATGAAGGCGCTTCTGTTGCTGGTCCTGCCCTGGCTCAGCCCTGCCAACTACATTGACAGTGTGGGCAGCCTGCACTTCCTGTGCTCGGAACTGTGAGTCCCCCTGCAACCATCCCTGCCTGGGCTGGTGTGTCCGCTGTGTGGGGGCTGGGACCAGAGTCAGTCCCCCTGGAGGGTGTCTGTTTAGAGGACTAAATGCCACATACCCTGGCTGCACTTGGAAAACCACCCTACCAGCGTTGAAAGCAATGTTTAGCTGTCTGTGTCTGTAACTTCACAGAAAAACACCGTCTTTCTGATGCGGTGCTTTCCCAACAAGGCATTTTTTTCCTGCTTCTGTGCCAACACAGCTTTCTTTTTTTGCACTCTGCTTTTTCTCAGTAGATGGGTCTTCTCTTCCTTCCATAAATAGCACCTGAGGACAGAGGCCACTGCACAGGTCTGCAGCCCTTCTCGGGTGTTTCTTGCTGCAAACAGACATCATCCCTTTTCAATACCATGGTCTCCATCCTTGAAAACATTTATAGTGTCAATACAGGGGGAAGATAACCCTAAATGTAAAATACACACACACACACACACACACTCTTACATATATGTACACACATATATCTCCATTTCCTTTTTATTTTTGGTAACTGTCAAACATATGAGAAGGCAGAACTGTGTAGTGAACACCCCTATTCCCATCACCTAGATTTAATGATTTGCTACCTTTGTCTCATTTATTCTTTCCTGAAGTTGTTTGGAGTGATTTGCAGTCATCATAACCTTTCAACCTCTAAATGCTTCACTATGTGTCTCTAAAAAATAATGACATTTTTCTACGTGACCTATGTCTGTTTTATAAGAGGAAATGAGTCATGTCCCCAACCTCCACAATGACATTTTTCTGGCTCCTTTCGTTAATAAGCGTTGAAAGAGGGTTGCAGATGGATGTGAATAGCTTCTCGCAATCATATAAAACCTGCCGCCGTGTGTGCCTCAGTGTTTGGAGCGTGTACAAAAATGTACATCTCCTTACCAGCCAGACTGCTAAAGACGGCAAGGGCTGGCTTGTGTATAAATTAGGGTCAGTAAGCAAATGCACGGGGGCCCTACGAAGGGTTCCTGGAGCCCGGACTAGGAAAGCTTGGCTGGTCCTGTTTACAGATTGACGCCCGGTCCACCTGAATTTGTGGTGATAACCAGGCCCTCTTTTGTAATTAGCCAGACTAACCAATTTGTCCAGTGCGGTAGATGCTCAATAAATGCTTGATAAGTAGAGGAAGAAATGCATTTGCCTTGGTTCTTGGAGACAGCCCACTGATTTTTGAATATTCTACATTTCAGGATTACCTGGTCCTCCCTTATTGGGATGTAACCCTACTTTACCTTAGATTAAAAAAAGGTTCAAAGAGAAAGTATCTGGCTTAAATCTAAATAGTGAGCCCTTCTGGGGTAATAGTGACGTTGTGGGAGCTTTTCTAGAAAAATGTACCATGGCGGAACTAGTTGGGGTTGTGACAAGTCCCCTTCCTCTGTCTTGATGAATGCTGAGGTTGGGGTCTCCGAAGCCAGAGCACCACCCCACCAACCCGTTGGCTCTTCCCCACCTGCATTCCATTAGGATTGCTGTGTTAGTTTCCCAGGGCTGCAGGAACAAATTACCCCTCATTTGGTGGCCTACAACTACAGAAATGACTCTCTCACAGGTCTGGAGGCCAGAAGCTTGAAATCAGGTGTCCACAGGGCCAGGATTCCTATACCAGGATTCCAGGGCCTTCTAGGGGAGGGTCCTGACCCCACCACTCCCAGTTTCTGGTGGTTCCGGGTGTTCCTTGGTTGGTGGCCACATAACTTCAATCTTTGCACCCGTCTTCACATTCCCTTCTATGTCCTCTCCAACTCTGCCCATCTTCTCCTCTCCTTACAAGGACACCTGTCATTGGAGTTAAGGCCGACCACCTGGGTGGATAATCCAGAATGGTCTCATCTTGAGATCTTTAGCTTCATTGCATCTGTAAGACCCTTTTTATAAATAAGAACCCACCACAGTCTCCTAGTAGATCTCTCTTCGGGGGGGGGGGGGGGGG